>JAVJIF010015646.1:0-72217 GCA_038442645.1 Agave tequilana
TGTAACACCCCGTTCCCGGGATACGTACCCAGATACAAGTCCCAAAATTTTTTCGACCATATTACTCAATTTTCTTCCTGTATGTGGTTTTAAGTTATGATTACTTATATTTTTGAGTATCGGATCTGGATTCTCAGACCGAGAGTAAGCCCTGACCCGGACCGGGAACCCGATACAAGCCAGTAGCCCGATTTGACTTCTGCTAGTATGATTTGACCGATTTCAGTTTCAGAGACTGTTTTCTAATATTTTAGATTTTTCATGATTTTCTGGGATTTTCTGAAATTTTTCTGCAAAACCTCCAAAATCGGTGTCGGTCGGCATCGCTGACTGATTCCCGGATTTTTAGTTTTCAAATGGGAGTAAATTTTTAAAAACGATTTTCACAGTACATCTTAGAATATCATTTTCTATCTAAAAATATTTTCTGAGATTTTCAAAATTTATCAAAATTTCACTGATTCTGGTGTCGGCCGGTATCGCCAGAAGATTCCAGGATTTTTATTTTGAAAACTACATTATATTTCTCAAATCCGATTTCACCGTGTATCTTAGAATAATATTTGCTATTTTTGAGAATTTTTTGGTACATTTCTGAAACAGTCAAATTTTCGCCTTATTTAAATAATAATATTTTTATCGGCGATTTCTTTTCTGGCTTTTCCATCCTCTACTCTCCTACTTTATACCACCAGAAATTATAACAAATAAAATAGATAATAATAAAATTTTTAAACATTTATTTTTCTTTTTCTTATATTTTTTCAATTTTCCTTCTTTTTATTTCTTTTCATTTATTCACCTTGATAACTCCCCCCTTGATTAACGGCTTAATCGACGCCGTTGTCGCCCACCGCCGCCCGACAGCCATGGGCTGCCGTAGCCCTACCACCATCCCCTGAGCCATCAACCCATTCCCTCATCCTCTATTAAACCATTCCATATCAACACAAAAATCCAAAAGCAAAAATCCAAAGAAATCAACTTCATCTTCCACCTTCAAACACCCACTCACGCACCCACTCTCGGTCGCCGCCTCCACCATCACCACCGTCACCACCGGCCGTCCCTAGGGCCGGCCATCCCCTCCTCCACATCTCCACTCCACTCCTCCACCTCCATCAACCCCAAAAACTCCACCACCACCTCCAAATTTCAACAAAACCCATTAACCTCCACCTTCATCTTTCCAAAATTCTCCATCACCACCAACAAATTCTCCATTCTAATCAACCCAACAACATCTCCTCCTCCTTCTCTAACTCTCCACAACTTCCAACCATCACCACAACCACCACAACCACCACCACCACTATCTTCCACCTCCATCAAAACAACCACCACCACATCAAAACACCACCCATCTCCACCTCCCTCCCCTTGGGGGAGGCACGCGCGCGCCCACCACCGCCGGCGGCGCGCCGCCGCCGCCGCCGCCAGGCCGCCGGCGGCCGGCCGGCCGACGGCCCCCCTCCTTCTTCCTTTTCTTTCTTTCTTCTTTTCTTTCTTTCATTTCAAACTTTCATTCCCTAAATAACACCCCTATTTCCCTCATTCCAAAAATACCCCCTCTCTTTATTCCCTTATTACTTCCCTTTTATTTCAACTTTACCCCCTTCCATTTTTATTTCTAATTTCCTTTTAAAAACACCATATTTTCTCTCTCTTTTTTCTCTCTTCTTCCTACAACTTTCTCTCTCCTCTCTCATTCCCTCTCCAATATTTATATAAATATTTTAAATTATATATTTTAATATACAAATTACGGGCTAGTGGATTCTCGTGCGGGTCGCCGATTTTCTGACTTTTAACCGGTGTTTCACCCCGTTTTCAGGCGAGTGCTTATTACTAATTTAAAATAATTACCCTTGTATTTATAATATGATATTGACATGTGGATATTTTAATATGCCTAATACTTGCTATGGCAATTTTTAGTACATGACTCCATGCTATATTTAATATCGGTATTTGCCATGCTATATTTAATACTGATAATTGTCATGCTATATTTAATACCGTTAATTGCCATGCTATATTTGACACCGATATTTGCCATGCTACACTTGACCCGTGACATCTTACACTGGTACTCGGTATTTACACCGGTACTCAGTATTTACACCGGCACTTGGCATGTTACATTTGATACATGATATATGACACTGACACTCGGTATTTACACTAGTATTCAATATTTACACTGGCACTTGGCATGCTATATTTGACACCGGTACTTTCCTTACTATATTTGACATATGATACCTAACATCGATACTTGTCATGCTATATTTGACACTTGATATATGACACCGGTATTTGACATGCTATATTTACCACCTGATAATATAACACCTGATAACTGACACCTGACACCTGGCACCTGTATTACCTGGCATGTTCATAATTATTATGTGACCAGACATCTGGCACTCCTGTATCTCCTGTACCTCCTGTACTCTTGTATCTCCTGGACTCCTGTACTCCTGAACCCTGAAAAAGAGGGACTCCTGATATTATACTCCTGTTAACTCCTGTAGTTGGATAATTATGGTTATACTGTATACACTTGTGGACATTATCTTTGGACAATATGCATAATAAAATACTCAACTTTCACTGGGTGGGGGAAACTGATGGACACCGGTTGATGTCATATTTATAATGGTTTCTGAAGTGTCGTGTGGGGGCGTAATGATAAGTCCCCGGAAGCAGTAGCCTGAATCTGAAGTGTCGTGTGGGGCGCGTAATGATAAGTCCCCGGAAGCAGTAGCCTGTACTCCTGAGCATAGTCCCTAGCTGAGATGGGACCCACTATAAATATGAGCCATCAGATTTATCAGTTTCCAAATAATAACTCGTCTTATTCATAAGTGGATGTATGTGTGCCGGTTAGCACATACAAAAGCATATGAATCGGATGAATAACATAAAACAACCAAAAAGTAGTAGTGTTAGGAACATGTGATATTTGGTTTCTCCTTTGTTCGGATCCTGATACTCACATATCAGACCCGGGTAAGTTCTACAGAGTGCGAACTCTAGTATGGACTATTAGTGATGTGAGACACTGGTAGGGAGCGATTAAAATATTAGATGGTACTGACTATTATTGCTGGATTAATTAAAATGCTATATTTTTTATATTCTCCAGTTTCAGTATTATGTTCTGAGTCGACACCCTGCATTATGACATGATATATGTGGCACAAGGATTATTACTGACACACCTTAGTTCTGTTACCCTGAGGGCAACTCAAGTTGTATGAACTCAGATGATGGTGACACCGTATATGTGGTATATAGATAAGGGTTTCCTTATTTGGATTATCCTCTTGACGTATCACTCCATGAATCCATAATCTGAGCTTATATAACTAGTTTTGTCCATGTTTATATTTATCATGTGTTTAGTGTATTTATCACATGTTGCCATATTTGTCGCATGATTATGTATACTTATGCTCTCTATACCGTTTTCCATGCATGTTTTCCGATTCAGATTTACTGATATACATGTATTTACTTAATCTCGGATTTACTGTCATTTTTCTTTTATTACTTGTCATTTCCTGTACCTGCATGCCTGGACCACGTCACTTGATCATGTACACGTGTGCCTGTTATGCACGCCATCTGGCTTTATTCTTTGTACTCGCTGGGGTTGCTAACAATCCTGGATTCTCATGTCCAGATCATGGAGTCTGGACCATAGCCTTGCTGTACCTGATCAGAGTGCGCAGCGGGAGCGTGGGTTAGCAGTTACCTATCTGGACCCTCTTCCTTCCCGCCTTTTCTTGATCGGCTCGCGAGATTTTCATCTTGCCACTCGTGAGTACTTTCCAGTATTTCAAATTGTGCGTCCTGCTTTTGTGCTTCTCAGTGATCATATATTCTTCAGATTATTATATCATGCCTTGTGATAACTGTACTGTTGTTATTATTGCTGGATTGTATATTACCACTGTGCTTCCGCACTCTAATTCCTGCCTGTATTGATGCTTAGCGTATGTACGTTAGGGTATTTCCGACCTTCGTATATACGTCGCAGTAACGTCTCCGTACCCACCGGATCGGGGCAAACCTCGTTAAATCTTGTGTTTTATTTTCTTCCTATTGTTTCCTTATTCTTGTCATTGGGCGGTACTTCTCTACTGCATTTGTAACTGAAGGGTTCCTCATTGATTGTTGGTCTGCATACAACAAAAAAATATTGTGACCATAATAGCGCTGCGTCCAGAATTTGTGGCTGAGTTCAGCCATGTTTCCGCCAGCTGAGAGAGTCTCTCAGTTGGCGGCTGAGGTACATTTTTCTTATATATATATATATATATATATATATTATATATATATATATATATATAATATATAATATATTGCAATTACGAGATAGACTTGTGTCCTTCCAAAGGATTTGAGCCCGAATCCTTCCCACTCGAATCCAACCCTCCAACATTCGCATACAAGATCCACTTAATGCATGAGTAAAAAATATTCATATCACTTGATTTTTGGTTTATACATATGAGAAATGGTGTAAATCAAGTTTAACAGAGTGAATCTTATATTCAGCTGTCGGATGTTAATATTTGAGTGAAAAAAATTCAGCCACAACTGTTTTTAGAAGGAGACAAGTCTACCTCTTGCAATTACTCTGATTAGATAAAAGTGCCATCAACACAGAAGCACTCAGCTGAAACTTTTCATCCCTTTGCCTGACAGTAGAAAGTTCTGCGAGCAATAATCCAGCATAAAAGCTGGCGAAAACTGACAACAATCATTTCGAAGACAAGGAATTACTCCAAAGCAGTCCACATGAGATTGTCCCACAGAGAGACAGTTGGCCTGCGATATCGACACTAATAATTTGTCATCAATCTCTGCCCTTTTCCTGCAGCTTCTTCTGGCCGCAAGCTGCCCATGGAATTGCTCGTCATGTTCGATTGCTGCGTTCAGCCTCCCTTAATTTGCTCTCTTGTTGCTTTCGTGACAGATCACACCTGTCTGCATGCAGCTCACCGACACCAAACTTCTACGTAGGTTGAAAATAAATCAAGAGTTTCACCTAGATGATCCATGAGTTTTCATGTAAACTGAACACACGCTGCAGTGATTACTGAATTTTAGTTTACTTGCATCGTATAAACACTGTTAGGGCTGGTTTATCGATGAAAATTCACTAATTATTATGTGACTATAAGTTTCTTATAATTTTCAAGAACCAACTTGAAATGTATTTGAATTATCGCTTGTTTTACTAAATTATAGTTATATAACTCTAAAGCTAGGCTTCAAGCTAGAAAAATTCAGATAAATTAAATTTTTCTTGACTTCCAGGCTTAGTTAGGCAATCAGATTGTGGTTCTCGAAATTGTTTTGAGACCAAACCATAAATATCAAAACTGCGACTTATTTGGGAACTAAAATAGAGCTTCTGAAAACTTTAAAAATCAATGAATTAAACCATGATTTTGAAAACTCTACTCCAAGAAGCCAAACAACTAAGATTTTCTTGAAGCCACGAAAATCAAGAGAAGCCAAACAACGATCGAGGCTTGTGAAACCTTAAGTTTTCGTCAGAACTAAATTTTGCATGCATGCAAACTTTAGTCTCATTTGAACTCAAACGAAGTCATGCATGATTTTCAAGAACATGTTGCCGAACTAGTCATGAAAGGTCAAAGGACTAAAACATGGAATCTGAGGTAAGTTCAGTTTGATTCGGTTCAAATAGATGTAAAATTAATGAAATGCGTAATTTGAATTTTTTTTTTTTTTTTTTACAAACTATTGTTTTTATGTGGTTAGTTTAATAAAACTGGTCTGTGTTGAGAGATTTCAGATTGGACATAATTAGTTGTTAGTCGAAGAATCATTGGGTGAATCACCTCTTTGACTGTTTTCATGCTTGGTTTGACTATTTGTTTCTTCACGAACACATGCTTTGGTTCCAGAGTCAACGTCTTCGTTGACATCCAGTTCGTATAATTATGCTTGTTGTTCTTGCCGACATCAATTATGAATTTTAATTTTCTTTTAACCTAATTACAGTTCTGTTCTGCCATGAACTTAAATTAACAAAGTAACATTAAATCTCTGATCTCTGCGCGAGATCTTACTTTGGGACATGAACATTCACTGTCATGGCCACTGAATAATTTCTGTCGCCTTCTGTCATTGATAATTAAACCTAGTTACTAATTAAACATGATTAATGTCAATTAGGCTGCCCTCTTGAAGAGTTGAGAACACGTTATCAGATCTTCATGCCAAGCGTCCATGGATGATAGAAGAGAAGAACATGGCCTCATGCTCAGCGATTCGCTATGACTCAAGAGGTGCATATATCGTGCTAACAAGATACATTGACTTTTATTAACAACATAATTTATTCAATTCTTTTCTTTCTTTAGGAAATTAGTTTACGAGGATTTTTTTCTATATCTTCCTGATTGCCACATGGCCAAGCAGATGATTATTAAATAATTCTCTCTTCGAAATCTAAACGTGTAATTTGAAACTGAAACTTATCATTAATAATTTTTTTAGAAGAAGATCGCGGTTAATCACTAGTAGGTATTAATATTAGTGTTCTCTTTTCAATCTATCTTTTTCGGAAAACCACCAGTAAACTCTCTTTATTTAAATTTTAAATGTGAAAATAACCATATGCATCTCTCTTCATGGTTATTTTTGTTCTATTTGTGTATAACATATGTATAATAATTTATGGGGAAAAAAAATTATACGTCCATATGGTCAATGGGGTCACTTTTTTAATATATAAATACCTTTTTCTTTTTCTATTTTCTTTTTTATGTATCTGGCTAATCTGCTCTCATTGGTGTATAGCTTAACCTTGGGATTTTTTGTGCCCTTTGAAATCCCTTCACATTCATGATTCGAGTAGCCACACTGTCAATTTGCCCATTGAATCCACTTCATTTCATTAGTTAAATAGGTAACCATGTTTCTCTTGTCACTGTTAGGTACATATTAGATATTGCATTTATCATATTCGTATCTCTTTTCAAATCGTAGAAGGTGGACAATTAATGTTTGATATTTATTCTTATATTACCAAGGTGTCTATTATTAAGAGTTCTTCTAGCCTTAAATGTTTTTATGAGATTGTTCTTCACTTGATAGATATAAATGCTACTTTCTAATGTGATCTTGAGGAGAAAAAAATTTATAACAGAAGAAAATATGCAAACCAGTGAATTTTAGGTAAAGACTGAAACAAATCAAATTAATTGCATATGTGTATATGTGTATATTTCAAGGTAATAAACTATGACAATGTGATCTTATGCTTGTAAGTGAATGGTATTCTTTTCATTAGAATTAGGCTTGTGGGAGTTTACTTCTAAGCTTGTACTTAATTTAATGTAAGAACTGGTTATGTATGTTCACTTCCCAACTTCAAAAGTGAAACATAAGCACTCAATCAAAAATGTGCATGAGCACGACTTTTTCAAGAAAATATATTTGAATCTGTGTCATTTTTTGATATTCCAAGTTAAGCTCTACGTACATTTAGACTTATGCTTGATTCTTTTCTTTTATCTTTTTTGAGATGAGTAAACTTGTTGGTCTCTGTTTTGATCATTTCATATCATCTCTATCTCTATCTTATTATAACTCAAAGAGGGTATCTATTTTGATCAATTCACATCATGTTTGACTCTATCTTATTATAATTGAAAAAAGGTTGAGATGCTTCATGTGGGCACATGTAAGATGCACCCGACTATCTGAGCTCTTAACTCAAGGGGACAAAAACACAAAAACTTCATCAAAGTCTTCACAGATCAAACATTAATACGGAACCATCAACAAGTAAATCAAATATGGAAGTGGAAAGTGGAAGTGAAAAATATGGAAGTGTTAGTGGGAAATTGAGATTTCTGAAAATAATTTTTTTTTAGTGTTTGATTGTAATGTTAAAGTGTTAGTGGAAAAATATATTGTGTTTTCTAGTGTTTAGTTAGTAATGTAGAGATCGAAGTGAAAAAATTGACCACAAAATAATATTAGTGTCATTTCGATCATAGCTTGTTAAAATAGCTTGTAGTTTATGCTCATCAACAAATATCAGAGTTGTCCCCCACAAGTGGCATTTCTGTCAGATTTTAGGTTCGTAAGAGCTCCGCTCGTCCACAGGTAGCTCCACTCACTCACAAGTTACCGATTTGATCCCTCATGCGCGCCTATAACATTGTGTAGCTTCTTGCCCCCCTTGACTATTTTAAAAAAAAAAAAATCAGAGCTCCCAAGAACTGAACCAAATAACAGCACAACACCGACGCTAGGATTCAGAACCAATGTGACTCTGCTTTTAATTTGCGTGCAGTCACTTACCTAAAAAAAAAGAAATATTATCTCAAAAAAAAATTTGTGTGCAGTGACAGGGAATACTTAAAAAAAAAAAAAAAAACTCACCAACCACTAATCTATAGATCACGACTTCATTTTCCTAAGTTTCCAAATACATAATCCAATGCATTTGCAACATAATAAACTGAAAATTCTCACTGCCCTTCATCAAAGATTCAAAATTATACAACTGTGACGAACTTTTGGACACATGGAAACTAAACTAAAAACATCACACTACAGTTTTTATATATTAGAAAAACCACACTACAGTCTATAGTTTATAGACGGGCTTGCTTGTTTCTCAGAAAATGAACTGAAAAGTTGTTATTTTCACTGCATTTGTGAGCCCCATAACTTTCTTCTCACTGAGTGTGTTTGTTTGACAGAAAATAAGCCCAGCTGATTTTTTTCTCTAGATTGTGACAGTATTCCTCTCTAAATGGAGAGCAAAACGATACAGACGGCTGACACGTCAGCATGGGCTGAGATAAGAGCCTCGTCCGTTAAGCTCCGTGAGTGGGCCACTCATCACTAATATAGATCAGCATCGGCCTTAAAAAATTGTTTGAACCTGATTGCATGTTTAAGATTGGGCTTATGAAAGAGACAATCCTTCAAAACTGAAGTTTGGGCCTAATATCTTGACACGTGCGGCCTAATATGTACATGGGCTTCTAAAATATACTGGGCCTAATACTTGCACTATTTCTGGCCTCATATCTGGCACTCGTAAACAAAGCTCGATCTTTCAGTTTGCAGTTTTTTAGTAGGTTATGGATCTTAAAAATAAATCGGACTTCTTGTTGAGTTTATTAAGTCTGTAGAATCTGTCAGAATCTGATAACTCGAAAAAATATATTTATAGGTTTGTTGAGTTAGTTCAATTTGAACAATCTTTTTCTTCCCCTCATATTTCCTAAAAATGTTAGTTTCTCGTGTTTAATTATGTCTAATATTCCTTAAAATAAAATTAAAACACACATTTGAGTAAGAAAATCTATACCTCTATTCTTTTACAGTTGTAAATGAGTTACATGCATGTAAGTTTTACGGTGTTTGGTTGGTAATATAAAGTTATAAGTGGGAAGGTGTATTGTGTTCTACAATGTCTGATTATCGTAATCTGTAAGTCATAAGTGAAAAAGTTGACCACAAAATTGACTATTTGTTAATTTAAATTTTTTAATATTGCAAATAAATACTAAAAATATTAAATATTAAAAAAATAATATTAACATAAATAAATAATACAAATTTGCTCGACCACAAAATTAACTATGAGTGGACTGTAAGTGAATGACAATTGGGTTGCAAGAGAGTGGTGTTCGAGTTGCGTAAGTCTTTTACGAATTACGGTCGAAACAAACACCGTAGTTGTAATTAGGTTGTAAGTCAATTATGAATACAACCTTTTACGTCCAAACAAGCAACCCCTACAGGTTAAATCTATTTAGTAATACAACTGATGTGATTTAATATACTTTCTATGCTCTAATGCTCAAATATAAGAAGGAAATATAAGACAAACTGAACACGTTGTTATTATTAACATCTAATTCAAGTCCAAATTTGTAATAAAAATACTGAAGCTTATGCCAGTATTTGGTCGATGTCCCTTATTCATATTCATGCTTGCTACTAAAAACAAATGTGAATGAATATGATAGTATCCTTCCTTGTCTGATCCACATCTGATCTGTTTACAGCCATACTCAAGCTGTATCCATATGTGATGCAATTGTGATTTCAGGCACAAAAGCTCTTGTGTGTATGATTTGTGATGTGTGAATTGTGATACTTGAATCATGCGATGCTCAATCAATGATGTGGATTATAACTAAAAAAAATATATTAGTTCTAACATGGATCCAACCTGTGCCAGTCAATTAGTCCTTCTCAGTTCCAATGGAGATTCTATACGTGTTGGTCTAATCATTGACTGAACAAGGGTTTTTTGTAATCTTGAAACCTTGTTTTCTCAGTCTGTCTGTAGTTCACTTGTGTCTCATTGTTGCTAACTGGCATCTCACCTCAGCTTCAGGAAGCTTGAGTTAGAGATCAAGCATTGCGAATTTTTCATTTTCTTTTCTGTTTCCCCGTCTGGCTGTCTTCTAGACTCTAGACGTCCCAGGATGTCCCACGGTTGTTGAGATATTCGGTGTTTTCTTTTATTTCATCATATATCGATGAATTCTTCTTTTGCAAAGTTAAACAGTAA
Organism: Agave tequilana; assembly: GCA_038442645.1. Classification (NCBI taxonomy): domain Eukaryota; kingdom Viridiplantae; phylum Streptophyta; class Magnoliopsida; order Asparagales; family Asparagaceae; genus Agave; species Agave tequilana. The sequence goes on from JAVJIF010015646.1 coordinate 10,601, forward strand.
CTTTATGAGAGTCAATGACATTCAGATCAGCCTCACGTCAACTATTGATATTGTGGGATGCGATAATAATTGACAATTTTACTCCGTGTTATGAAATGTTAGTTATGAAATGTTAGCATACATATGTGTGTGTGTATATATATAGAGAGAGAGAGAGGAGATAAAAGAGATAGAGGAGATAGAGGAAGATAGCACAAAAATCGAAAATCAAAAGGAGCAAAAACGGCACATGAAGCAGGCCAGGATAGCGCCCGGTCGACTAGTGTGCACGATGTGCACAGGCGTAGAATGGTTGTCCATGGCTAAAGAGCGGGTCAACCAGCCGGTCAACCGACTGTATGATGGCTGCTCTCTGTTGATGCCGGTCGACTGGGCCGGTCGACCGAGGCATGGGCGGGTCGACCGACAGACGCGTTTCTGTTGACCTTTCTGGATAAGGATTCCTTTTCTAACTTGGGAGCGAATCCAATCAGGGTTTCCTAAAACCCTGGGGCTTTGTGGCTATAAATAAGGGTTAAAGCCCTCATGTATTATATACTGGAAGATCCCTCAAGTATTCCTATGTATTAGTTTGTATAGATTGTTAAATCAATAAAATTCCTCTCTCCCTTGCCGCGAGGACGTAGGCAAATTGTCGAACTCGTTAAATATTGTGTTGATTTGTTTTCTCTATTGTTTATCTGTTCTTGTGCGTGTTGGGTATATCTCCGGCTGCACCCGTCTCTGTCTGGTTGGTGGATTTCTCAGAGAGGTTGTTGCCAAGGGCGGCGCAACAAGTGGTATCAGAGCATCCCAGATTCGTCCTGGGATCGTGTGTTGATTCCAAAGGCATCAGTTGCTGTTTGCGAAGATCGTGCGTCGATCTCGGAGCAACGTTGGGACTGTTTGTGGGATCGTGTGTCGATCTCAAAATCAGCGTGTGGATTGCTCGAGGAATCGATTCGCACTGTAGAAATTCAAAGACCTGAGCGGCTGCAAAGGGTTTGTGAACCCTACATGAATGTTATCACAGCAGTTTTCACACAAGAAGTGTTTGAAACCATTCAGTTGAGATCTATAGGTAGACATTTAGGAACTCAGCCTCCAATGTTGAAGGTCTACATCTTAAAGCTCGGGTAACAAATCTTTCTACTGCACATGATACGCTGTCGGTGGGGTTGGCATTAAGACACCACAGCATTATAAACTAGCCCAAGTGAGAGAATATATATGAACGAGTTTAAACAATGAAGAAGAGTGCAGGGGGAAGAGAGAGAGAGAGAGAGAATAATAGTTTTTACAACAAAGCATAAGTGACAGAAGGAAAAAGAAAAGGAAAAAGAAAAGAGAGAGAATCGAGAACATAAACAACAAAGGATTAGACAAGCGATGGTGGGCCGCGAGCTGTCGACAGACTCGTACGCATCTTGGCTGGATGTGGGGACTCTACAGTGCCAGCGTGTTGGTGGCATATATGCCGCGATTGATGGTGAGAAATCATGCACACTGCAGCATGATGGGTCTTGTTGCCAGGAAACTACCAACGCTTTAAAATTAAACAGTTTGCATTTGCGTGGGTCCTGCTCGACTTATCAATGCATAGGAGCAAGTCCTGTACTCGTATTTGATATGTAATCAATCTTATTATTCGTACAATTTAGATCGTCGTCACCTTGTATCTGCACGTCCATAAGATGCCCGTGCCCAACAAAGAAAGTTGTTGAGAATTAACAAGGCATCAGCATTTGAAATGAAAGGCAACGAGTTGAATTACACCTTTGCAAAAAAAAATTCTTCTGTTTTCTAAGTTAAATCCATCTGTTTTAATTTAAAAAAAGAAGAAACTATCTCATAACCTCTGGAGTAATATGGCGTTGATTGAACAAACTATATCTCCAAACTTCATTCTCAAGGAGCAAAATTATAGATATTGAAGACTTGTGTGATTCTGGAAAGATTCGAGCCCGAATCTTTTTCATTCAAATATAACCCTCCGACATTCGAATACAAGATCCACTCCGTTGAAGTTGATTTATATTATTTCAAGTATCTATAATTTAAAAATCAAGTGTTTTGATTATTTTTTTCCCATCCATCAAGCGACGCAAAATGGACGGCAAAAGCAGTGAGTTGGTTAGATCTATATCTTTAAACATACAAATTCTCGATTCGGTCATTTGATCATGATCTAAACATTTAAAAACTCCTACAAACTATTTTTTGTTAGGTTTCAAATGTTCTACACCGTTAAACTAACCAACTCACTATTTAGGTCGTCCGTTTTTCTCCTACTTGATACATTGGTAAAAAGTATTCAAAATACTTGATTTTTGGTTTATACATACTTGAAATAATATAGATCAATTTTAACGGAGTGGATCTTGTATTCGAATGTCGAATGTTAATATTTGAGTGGAAAGGATTCGGCCTCGAATCCTTCCAAAATGACACAAGTCTACCTCATTATTCAATTCTACTTCAATTCATGACAGTGGTTCTTCCTTTAAATTTAATATAGAGAGCAATCACACAAAAGTTACAAATTTTCTCGCAAATCACGACTAATTTTGATTAATCAGTAAATCAGTCTAGTTCTCATCAATAAAGTTGAGGAAAAACTAATATACAATGTAAATTTGATTAACTCACTGACGCAGATGCGGAAGCGAAAAAGACAAGCAATGCAGGCTAGATCTCATTCTTTCGCTAATGAATCTTGAAGAAATCTCCAGGTAGGGTAACTACTCAAATCCACGAGTAAAAACAACTCGAATCCACGAGCCAAAAGTAACAACTCGAATTCACAAGCAAATATGAGAAAAACTCAAATATATTGATTAAAACAACAACTAAGCCATTTGTCCCAAATATTTGGGGTAGGCTACATGAACCGAAGGGAATTACGCCGGATCGAGCACATGAATCAGCTTTCTCCACTCATTCCTATCGAGTAATATGACTTTAGTAAGAATTTAGCCTCTATATCTTGTCATATTACCTCCATCCATGTTTTCTTCGGTCTCCCCTGCGCTCTTTTAACTTGCCCTAATTTGATACACTCTACTCGCCGGACTGGCGCATCTGTAGGTCTACGTCGCACATGACCAAACCAACATAGGCAGTTTTCTCTCATCTTCTCTTCTATAGAGGCTACGCCTATCTTAGTATGAATATCCTCATTTCTCATCTTATCTCTCCTCGTGTTGCCACACATCCAACGAAGCATGCGCATCCCTGCTACACTCATCTTCTGGGCATGATATCTCTTTATAACCCAACATTCTCTGCCATATAACAAAACTGGCCTAATAGTAGTCTGATAAAACTTTTTCTTCAACCATAATGGAATATTACGATCATATAAAACTCCTGTTGCCCTTCTCCGTTTCAACCAGCCAGCTTGGATCCTATGGTTGACATCACTATTGATCTCCCCATTCTTTTAGATAATAGAACCCAAGTACTTAAAATGACTGCTCATCGGTACTTCTTGACCATCGAGTGTCATAATACTATAATCTCGGATTCCCTGTTTACTGAATTTACACTCCATATACTTTGTTTTGGTCCTACTTTGTAACACCCCATCCTCAGTATACGTACCCAGTTATGTGTCCTGATTTTTTTGAGCGTATTTTTTTATTTTATTTTATTTTATTTTATTTTCTGTTATTTAAAATCTTACTCATATAGCAGTACTGCATGATTTGACCTTTTTGGTATTCAGATTTGACCGATTTCAGTTTCAAATATTATTTTTTAATATTCTAAATTTTTCATGATTTTCTGGAATTTTTCAGAATTTAATTGTAAATCTTCAAAACCGGTGTCGACCAGTGTCGCTGACCGACTCTCGGATTTTTAATTTACAAACGGAGTTAAAAATCTAGAAACGGCTTTCACAGTACTTCTTAAAATCATGATTTCTATCTAAATGAATTTTTTTAGAATTTTTCGAATTTATCAAAAATCCAGCCTACCCGGTGTAGACACCGTTCACAGTGGATTTCAGGATTTTTATTTTGAAAATGGAATTGAATTTTTGAAAACCAATTTCACTAAAAATCTTAAAATAATATTTATTATTTTTGAGAATTTTTGGGAGACTTTTTGAGATACTTCAATTTTTGGACTTTCCCGGAGTTTTCGGTGTTTTCCCAGATACCGGGAATTTATCCATATATTCCACTTTTCTCTTTTTCCCATTTTCCCTCTCCTTCCTCAAACGCGAGTTCTGCCAACTGGACTCAGCAATTAATGCGGAGACCCTTCCCTTGCTGCATTTAATGCTTATGGGCTAAATCAACTCAAGTCCAATCACCCATGTCCTTTTGTCTTTTCTTTGAAACGCACCTTTGCGTTTTCTACTGGACGCAGCCTTGAATCCCGCGTTTGGCTCCTTTTTGCCTAGACGCAGCTTTGAGAACGCAGCATTCTTTGGAAGGAAAGTGAAGATGGCACATATTATATTATTTTCCTCTTCATATATATATAACACTCCCATCTTCTCTCTCTTTCATTTTCCTTCATCTCCTTTGTTTCCAGCAAGCTCCAACAGCCAACAAAACCACCAAGCTCCCTTGGCCGGCCATTACCACCACCCACCATCTCCATTTTCTCCACCACAAATCCCTCCACCTCATTCTCCTCCATCTCCTCCTCCATTTCCAACCACAAACACCATCTTCTTCAACCTCTTTCACCAAGAAACATCCAAGAACCCATCTTCTTCACCAAGCTTCACCACCATCTCCACCACCACCTGCACCACCGTAGCCACCACCAAGCATACCACCTTCACCTCCTCGTCGACCTCTTTCTAACGGACTATAGATTCGTCCCCCGCAACAACGTTTGCAAGATCCCGTTTTGAAATGGTGAACTAGACTTGCACCTCCATCTTCTCCAAACTACCACAACCCTCTCCATCAACTTGTGAGGACCGGCCCCTCCTTTTGGATTGGGGCCGAGCTTTATCACCGTAGATTTTCCGGTAATCGTTCGCGATTATTCCGGTAATCGTTTTGGTAACAAACTTGGCAAAGAACTCATCTTCCTCACTTGGCATTTCTTACAGGACGTCGGACGCATTTTAGGCGAGTAACTCTACTCGCCAAGACTTGGATACTATTTTCATACTTGTAATTTTATCAAATAACGCAACCCTCAAAGTCAGGTTCTGCTCTCTGTTTTGCACTCTGTTAGTCGACTTGACCCAGTCATTAGTCGACTTGAACCCTTTATTAGTCGACTACCCCCTTATCCCAAGTCGACTAACTCATTGAAACGCAACCTTACTTCTAAAACGCGACTTAATTAGTCGACTACCCATTTCTCCCTAGTCGACTAACTCTTTCCTGAAGACGCGGTCTTGTGAGACGCGGCCTTGTGAGACGCGGTCTTGAGAGACGCGGCCTTGTGAGACGCGGCCTTGTGAGACGCAGTCTTGTGAAACGCAGCCTCATTAGTCGACTAACCCTTTTTCCTAGTCGACTAACTTTTCTCCTGAAGGCGCGACTCTTTGAAACGTGACCCTATTAGTCGACTTGGCCTTCCCCTATAGTCGACTAACTCCTCTATAAGTCGACTACTTGCCTCTCCCTAGTCGACTAACTTTGGCTATTTGCTGTGGTTAATCACTTTCTTGGAAATGAACCTTATACTCGAGACATGTATTATATATTGTTATTTCATGGCATGTTACTTGACAAATATCACCCCTTGTCATGCTATCTCTTGACACCAGGCATGACACACATGACTCTCATAATTATCACGATAACGGGAATGATAACCGAACTTTATGATTTACCAATTTGATTTACATGATAGTACAAATTGTACTCCTGATACTCCTGTTTTTACAATATTCCTGACTTGCTCCTGTTCATTCCCGAAGCCTGATAATTATCTAAAGAATTCATAAAATAAGACAACTTGCATCGGGTCGAGGGAAATATGCGGCTATCAATATATGTTCATGTTTACAGTGGTATTAGGTATGTTGTGCAACTAAATTTCCGGTCTGACCTGTGGGCCTCCAGGCGACCGAGGGGAGTGCTGGCTCCCTCCTTCCTGGTACCATCATGATAAGGGCATACATAAGTCCCTCCTGTTAGCCTTGCGGCAGGTTCCGTCCACCAAGCAACGGAACATCCTGGGCCGTGGTCCCGGGTATGCACGGGACCCACTGTAAACATAGTTCATTGATACCCCCGCTGGTTTCCAATAACAATCTTGCTTTACTTGGATATGGATCTATGTGTGCTGGGACGCTAGTTCACATAGCTAGATATCAGGGTAAGACGAGTAACAATAATAATAAAAGACGCTAACTGTGGGTGTTGTATGCGCTTGGATCACGGTGACATGAGATAAAGGTATATAGATGAGGTTTTCCTTGTTTGGATTATTCCCTCATGAGGCCGTAACTTAAGCTTATACAATGCCTTTCGTTTATAACATGTCGTACTTCCTTTACTCGCTGGCTGATTATTCATGATATTGTACCAACTCTCGTACTCTTATTTCTTATGCCGCTCGGCTGTAACCTGATCACTTGTTTGGGAGGTCCTGACTCCCTTGAATTTGTATGTTCAGGTTTCGGACCTTTGATTGAGGTGGAGCCTTCTGTGGAAGATCAAGCTTTACTTTCCGAGCAGGCTGACTAGTCTCGGTTTCTGTTGTGCCAGACTTTCCTTTTTAGCTCGCGGGACCTTCCTTCAGCTCATGAGCATCTTGTAATCATATTGTAAATCGTACTTTTGTGCTTGGCTGTGATATATGATGCATGTGATATGTAATAGTATGTCACATCCTGTGATAACCTTGTACTTTGTACTTCTTATGTTGGCATATGAATGGACGCTACGTTTGTCGTACTCTGATTCTTGCTTGTACTGATGCTTAGCGTATATACGTGAGGGTACTTCTGACCTGCGTATGTACGTCGCAGTGACGTCCCCGTACCCGCAGGACCGGGGCGTTACATACTTAATTTAAAACTTTGAGATTTTTGCCTCCATAATTCTAATTTTGTATTTACCCCAGCTTTCGTTTCATTGACTAGGACAATATCATCAGCAAATAGCATACACCACGGTATCTCATCCTGAATAGCTCTAGTAAGCTCATCTATCATTATGGCAAATAAGACTGGACTCAATGCAGATCCTTGATGCAATCCAATTGTGATATAAAAATCACTTGTTATGCCTCCACAGGTTCTGACATTTGTCACTACTCTATCGTTCATGTCCCTGATTATGTCAATATATTTGATGGAGACCCTGAAAACACCTAGAGGGGGGTGAATAGGTGATAATGCTAATCTAGAAACTAAATGCACTAAATGCGGAAGCTTAAAACTATTTTGCAATCACACTTAATACAACCAACAAGTGTAGCCGAATTCCCCGTGAAGGGCTCTGGACTAACTCCTCTTGATTCCCCTAGATATGGGTTGAGGTGGTATATGAAGCTCTTGTGGTTAAGTACAAGTGAGGCACACACAAACAAGCCAAGCATATAAGGATGATAAGCAATATGAAATAATGCAAGGCAACACAAGCAATATGAATGATATGAATGAAGAATGATGCTTTGCACAAATAGAGAGAGAGAGTTAAGAGACAATGGATCAAACGCAAACACAATGATATGTTCTGATGTTCGAGCCCCTAGCTCTACGTCCCCGCCTTCACTGAGAAGGATTTCTAATCCACTATACTCCCACCGAGGGAGCCTCCACCGAGGAGGATTTGTTATAACACAAGGAGTACCGAACTCCTCTCTCAAACACCGCCTCACAACCGAGGGGTAGGCCCGTAGCCAAACAACAACCAACACCTCTACCAAGAGGGTTACAAATACCAACTCCACCTCTCACTAGAGGGAGCAAACAACAACCAACTCCACCTCTCACTAGAGGGAGTAAACCACAATCTCAACCTCTACCAAAGAGGGAGCAACCCAATCAAAGTAAGGGTTTTACAACAAGTGGTTTCAAGAACCACAAACTCTCTTTTCCACAAAATAAAGATCCTAAATAGATTAGGATAGAAGATAGCTCAAGTGTGAAAAAATAAGTGTTTTGATCAAAGAAAAACTCATGGGAAAAATACCAAATGGATATAGAATTTTAGATCAAGAAACAATTCCCAAAAACTATTTTCTTTGAAATAAAACAAAACACTTAAAACAAATAGATGAAGCCTTTTGGCACAAAAACTATTTTGAAAACTTATTTAAAACACTGAAGATGTCAGAAAATTTTAGCTCTAAAAATCTTGGCCAAAATCCCAAAGAAATGGGGTTTATATAGGCCAAACAGAAAACTAGCCGTTAGGCTGATCTGGCAGCCTGACAGGCTTGCAGTCGGCGGCCGGCCGACCGTCAATGGTCATAAATATGACCGTTGGGGCATCCGGTCGACCGCACGGCCGACCGCCCAGATACAGAGAGCAGACTTCTTTGCTCCGGTCGGCCAACCGGCCGACCGCCCAGATACAGAGAGCAAGGCTCTCTGATCCGGTCGGCCGACCGGCCGACCGGCCCACTGTGCCAGCAGACGTGCACAGGTCTGTGCACGTCAGTCGACCGCCCGGTCGACCGGCATAGCCTGTCAGCACAGTTCTGGGTCAGAAACTGGGTCAGAAAAACATGTTAAAATATTTCTAAAAATTCTTTTAAGTCTTTGTAAAAATACCCAAAAATAGTTTTATCATTTTGCATTGATACATAAACATGTGATAAAAAGTTTAGCTCAAATATCAAGCATATGAAACTATTTTTGTGTTTTAACATTTTTACCAAAAACCAAAACTTGTATTTTATCAAACTTGGATTTTTCAATACATGAATAGGAAAGTCAAAATAAGTTTGTTTAAAAGTTAAGCATGCATGTATAGAATGAAACTATTATACATAAACCAATTAAACTTGTTTTGATCAATCTATTCATGAAAATAAATATCGGTTAAAGTAAAACCGAAAACCATAAAACGTGTGTGTTGTGCACTTGAGCATATCAACTATTCTAAGCTTAACAAATGGATCTAAACACACTAAACTAAACTAGGATACCTATGTCTTCTTGATGATCTTCCATCTTCAAGCCGACTCGATCCCAAACGTGATCCACCGAGTGCAAAGGTATGATCTTGATGCTCGGGCACGGGAATCACCAAGTGAAGGCTTCCAAAACTCCTCTTTTTGAAGCAATCACCAACTAATATCTTGTTACATGATCTGAAACTAAAATCACAAGATTATTAGTAAACATAACTGCATGAGTTAATCATCATCAAAACTAGAGAGGAAGGCCTTCGGGCCAACAGACTCCCTTTTTCACAATGTCCACCATAATACCTCTCTTGACACCTTATTATAAGTTTTTTCTAAATCAATAAAGACCATATGCAAATTTCTCTTCCTCTCTCGAAATCACTCTATAAGTTGACGAAATAAATGAATAGCCTCTATCATCGATCGCTCCGGCATGAACCCAAACTGATTCTCTGATATTTTAACATTTTGTTTTAACTTGTGTTCAATTACTCTTTCCCAAAGATTCATGGTGTGACACATAAATTTTATTCCACGATAGTTTGAACAAGTTGGATATCACCCTTTTTCTTATAGAGAGGTACTATAGTACTCTTCCTCTACTGGATGCTACTGGAATGTAGATAGGATTTAGGATCGGACTCTCCAAAGAGACTTGCAATTTTACAGAAACGAGCTTGATATCTTAGATCGTTCTGTAATTATGTGGGAGCCATACCCTGACTAGTTCCTACATAGCTTACCTCTAATTTGTCGATATGGATCTCACATCTGGAGATCTAAGGTTCCATTGATTTGTTTTAAGATTATGGAGATACATGTTCCTAACATAGTTCTCTGTAAGTTTGGGCTCAATCAACATATCTTTGAGCCCATCTAGCAATTGCCTCGGGTGGACCGCAAACGTCAGATCGATTTGGGCACAGTTTCACGTTGCGCTTATTGACCAATAGGCAGATCGAGTCAATTAAGTTCAGAATCAAAGACATCCAATCACTGATCCATCAGAGTACATGAGGTGGTAATGGGGATCTGGATTATTTGAAGTGTCGATCCGCTAACCACTTACCAACATGCGGCGGTATATGAGCGGGAGTTGGTAATATTTTTAATACAATTCATATTCAAGTTTATATTTGTTATATATTGATGTGATTACATTAAAATGCGTGATACAGGTTGATGGATATTTCACCACAGATACTATGATGGCGGAAGCTTTGGAGGACGAGACTCAGAGGGCCTCAATACTCCATGACATGTAGATTTTCATCGAGATGATGGCAAGGAGGAGCCGGTATGCACGCCAAGCACATCCGCCATGACAGAAAATAATTTATACATGAAGTGCCAAACATCCACCGGACGAGGCAGGACTTTTTTTAGCCTGTTGCTATTGCTAGGCGTACACGGCGTCGAGGAAATGAGGAGGCAGGACCATCACATACACAATCTGACTCCCAGATTACCCCTGCACGTGGGTGTGGCCAAGGCCGAGGACGAGGTCGTGGAATTAGACGTGTACTATCTTGTTTGTATAATAAAATATTTATATTAACTTGATATATGATGTGATACATGATATGAGCTTGATGGAAGTTCTATATGACATATTAGTTGGTGTTGTGGATTTGAGTTTGTGTATTGATATGTTGTGAACTTAAGTTTGTGTATTGGAGTTTGTGAATTGAGTTTTATTAATGTGTGCTGGATTTAAGTTTGAATATATTTTGATATGTTGTGTATATGAGTTTGTGGATTGATATGTTGAGATTGAGATTGGATTAAGATTGTAGATCATGTCGAGATTGAGATTAAGATTGATTTGAGGAGTTGTTCTGTAAGTTCTGTGTATTAGAATTGTTCTGTGTATTGAAAAGGTGCAAAGACCCTGTAAGGGAAAGTGCAGCCTTGGTAAGATCGTACTTTTAAAAACTATGTATTAAAAGTGCGGCCTCTCCAAGGATGCACTCTGTATGTGAAAAGGCCGCACTCTCTGTATGTTCAGGCCGCACTCTGTATGTGAACATACAGAGCACTTACAGTATACTAACAGTATACTCATTTGATTTGTGGTCAAGTGATCGAATTGGAAAGGCCGGATTTTAGAACAGTTTTGAAATTGGAAGTCCAGCAAGGCTGGACTCTTTAACTAATCAACAGACCACTTATAGAGAGCATAGAATTGTGATGGTGATGAAAATTCAGTGTTTAAAAGGATAGATTCTAGAAGAGTTAACAACAACACGAATATAAGCTTGGCCTTGGCAAAACTGGACTTTTATGAGACACCTCCAGCAGCGACATGCCACGCTGGCGCCCAAGTTGACAATTGGCCAACGTGGCGCGTAAAAGGTCGGTCTTAAAAAATATTTTTGAGATAAGTTATTTTTTATAATTATTTGTTTGAAAAAAAATTAATTCAAAATTTTGTTCTCCGTTATTATGTTGGTTGATTTCTCAGGAATAACTGGTAAACATTTTGATTAGTCTAAAAAAGTGCCCCCTGAGTTGAGGGGTTCGGTTCATGTGTGTAAGCCAAACACACATATAATAAGAGGGTCAATCCCGCGTTGACACGTGTATTGATCTCTTATAATCTCTTATAATATGTGTGTGAAGTCTACACACATAACATATTATAAAAGGATCACACGCGGGATTGACCCTCTTATTATATGTGTGTGGGGCTCACACATGAGTGTGTGTGTGGCTCACACATGAACCGTATCCTGAGTTGAGAGTGCTGACTACGCCACTGCATGTTCTATCTTTGAGAGGCCTTTCCCTCTGTTAGGTTACCGTCGCGTTTAACATTCAATTGTTCAATTAACCACCACCAATATTACCCAATTTCAACAACACGTTTAACACTAATAATTATATAAAAACCATCATTTTCCTGCCCAAAGCGCCGTGGCGAGCAAGATGCAGCAGCCCACCATAAATGACGACAAACCTGGGCACACACTAAATAATCATTCAAATAAATTAACAAAAACATAAAGGAAAAAAAACCCTCAGATCTAAAACCAGCCGCGGGGCCACGTATTCATCCATGCACATGGTGTCAATCATTCTGTCAGCCATCTTTGTCCACAATTTAGAGAAAGATTAAAGTGAACCATCACCATAAAATTCGAAACTCAAAAGAAGGGAGTTTTTCTCTAATAACTACAAGAAAATGAATAGTGGAGGTCTCTGAAATTAAACGATCAAAATACAAAAGAAAATCAAGAACAAATCCCTGCATCATCATCATATTCAGCATACACAAGTAGTCCAAAACACAAAATATGATCAAATCAATCCAACTAGTAACAATCAACGTAGAGTAGAGAGAATAGAAACAAATCAAAATGAAAGAACGCTCCTGTGACCGTGTCTCAAAGCACTGCAAACCCTCACAAGAGAGCAGCAGCGGCCGCCGCCGCAAGGACTCCCAGTAACGGCCGCACAGCAACCGCCGCCGACTTGTCCGCAGCCTTGTCCGACTCGGCCTCCGGCGACATCGCGGGCGATCCCTCCGGCGAAGCCGTCGGCGGTGCCGGGGGAGAGAGCGGCATCGGCGAGGGTGCCTTCGCCCCCGGCGCAGGCGCCTCCACTGCCGGCGATGGCGACGGGCTCAGAGAAGCGGGCCCGGGCGCCGGCGACGGAGCTCCACCGAAAAGCTCCGTCGGCAAGAGAATGTTGTCGACCGTCAAGATGCACACCGGGGTGTCATCAAGAACGGTCTCCGCGATACGGGAAGTACCAATGCCGGTATCAAGACTCACATCGTCGCCGTGAGAAGCGACGGAGAGATCGAACTTACCGGCGCCGCTGGTGGCCATGGTGGCGATTGGATGGTTCGCGCTCTTGAGCGAAGCCTTGGGCGTGTAGCTCGGCAGCGCGTGGTACTGAAGGAGAGTAACAAGCTCAGCGCTGGTGAGTTTGGTGAGATCCGGGACGCCCTTGGCCTTGAACGCCTCGTCGTTGGGGGCGAAGAGGGTGAGGCCCTTGTCCTCGGCGGCCTCAAACATCTTCAAGACACCGGAGGACTGGATGAGGCCGGCGAAGGTCTTGCAGCCGGCCTTCTCTAGGAGGGCGGTGATGTTGGCGGTGGCGGCGGATGGGGCGTCGAGGAGGCCGGGGAAGGTGATGGGGGCGGAGATCTCGAGGACGGAGATGTTGTAGGGCATTTGCTTGACGGACTTGGTGTAGTCGGCCATGAGCTTGGATCCTGGGGCGGCGGGGCCGAAGGCGACCTTGCCGCCACGGACGTTGGTGATGTTGACGAAGCCGGAGTTGCCGGGGGCGTTGCCGGTGGTCTGGTAGAGGGTGGTGGTGAGGGTGGTGCCGCGGGGGAGGTCGTGGAGCTTGGTGGGGTCGTAGTAGTCGAGGAGGACGAGGAGGCGGAGGGCGTTCTTGATGCCGGCGAGGGTGTGCTTCGCGGCCAGCGAGGACATGGCCCCGTTGGGGAGGGCGAGGACGGTGACGGTCTCGCGGGAGTTGACCTCGTCGGCGACCTTCGTCTGGGTCAGGTAGCTGTTGAACAGGCTATAGTCGGGGAAGCCCTCAAGAATCGCCGTTATATTGTGGGCTCTTGCCGCCGTTAGGAGGGCAGCGGCGATGGGGAGGAGCAGGAGGAGAGAGATCTTCGCCATTGTTGAGGGTTTCGAGAGAGAGAGAGAGAGTAGTGAAGTCAAGGAGAGAGTGTGGGAATAAAAAGGGGAGAGAGAGAGAGAGAGAGTGGGGTGGGGTTTGAAAAAACTGGGGTTAGATTGGGTGGCGGTGGAAGTTAACTAGGGTTGAGTTTGGAGGGTTGGGTTTGTTAGCGGAGCACGTGACGATGCCGCAAGAGGGGGAGGAAGGGGCACTGTTGCTGGTTCGGGGATCGAGCCGTTGGCGGATTTCATTGGGGGAGAGTCGAGAGAAGAGAGGAGCGTCGGTCAGTTACAGCTGGAAAATAAAAAGATAAGAAAAAGAAGGAAAAGATAAAGAAAAGAAAAAAGAAAAAAAAGGGGGAAAATGGAAGAATATGAGGTTTGGTATCTGTGTGTGGTCACCGCCCGGTAGGGCGGTGATACGATCTCTTCTCTCTGTGCTGGCACCTGTGGCTTTTCGGGAAGAGGGATAATTTGGGGTTTGATTCTGAGTCGGTGAGCCAGCGATGGCTAATAGGACAAATTGGATTGATTCATTCCGTTTATCAGACAAATTCGAAACGAGACGGGTACAGAGGAATTTAAAACGAGACGGGTTACACCCATTTTTGTTCAGCAGCGTGAATCTAAAATTCGGAAAACGAATCGGGTCTCTTAATTTAATTTGCTGCCCGGATTCGCACGAGACGGATTAGATCCGTTTCGTGTTATCAGAGGGTGCCACATGATACCCTCTGACTCGCCCACATTAGCTCATTTTTGAGCCGTTTGGGGTAAAATAAGAAATTCACATATGGGGTTAAAGCAAAATTTTCCCTCTCACTCTCACAACCGCAACTAAGGATTAAACTTTTTTTTTAGGGAGGTCGGGATAAATTTACATCGACTGGATTTGTCCCGTGATTCATCACAGGACAAATCCAACCCGTCCCATATATGAAGGGGCAGGTCGATAAGTATTGACTCGAATACCGATCGACCCATATTCGTACGGTTCGACTCTAACAAGTCGCACAATACAAATCGGAGTGGGTCAAATCGGTCCCTTTGTGGAATGTGACAACAATGATCGAGAGAAATCCAATAAAATTTCCATTAAATGCTAACACTGAGAAATGTTAGTAGAATTGTGTTATTTTCTAAATTATGCATACCAATTATCTTGACAAAACAAATTAAATTAACTTCCTCGCATGCTGCTATAAAAATTAAAACAGAATATAAGCAAATTAAATCTGGTTTAGAGAATGCAGTCGCGCAGTCGTGCCTTAAAGTATCAAAAGCTCTTCTCCTTTCCTAAACGTTGGTTCGGCTTTATCTAGTAGCGGGAAAAGAATCTTCTGGAATCATTAACACTCGACTTGGAACAATAAATAGAGCCTCTTACTCAAACAGAAAATTGTCACTCAGAAACTAAAGTAAAACTTGAAAAAAATATGAGAGTGGGAGAAAAGGAATGTAACTGTAAGTCTCAGATTTTAGTGTTGTATCTAAGAATGTACAGAGAGAAGCTCTATTTATAGGCACAGAGCTCTACCCGTTACTAACAGCCCCCGCACAAAATCAAGCACGCGTTCCGGTTGGTTGCAATTAATGTGCAACAACTCTGCACATTCGCAGATCCGCTTTTAACTGGTAAAGAAACGTTACAAATCAGAATAGTGAAGTACTCGGGAGAGTGAGACGGAGCTCGAAAATATTCCGAGTCCAAGTGCTCGAGAAATACACCATGTCTCAAGGTGCTCGGGAAAGACTTCGAGGTTCAAGCGCTCAGGATGATCTCGAGTCCAAATGCTCAGGATCTACTCCGAGATCACTCCGAGTCTAAGTACTCGGGGATAATTCTGAGGTCAATCGCTCGGGAATCATTCTGGGTGCAGATCCTCGGGTCACTTTGTGGAGTTAGCTTCAAAAGACAAAAAATAATTTTCAAAATGTTGCAGATCCAAGCACCCCTTGAACTAAATTGCATTCCAGTCCACGGGTCGTGGGCGCGCGCCACCCGGACCCAAACCCGAATCCAGCCTATCCTGATTCGGTTTGGTACGTGTGCAAGCGTGTGAGGAGTGTGGCCCATGGCCTAACACTCATGATAAATAGGCTTAGGTTTTGTTGCTGGACATATGAAAAACAGATGATCAGCTGTTAAGCACAAAGGGAACACGAGCAGTGAGGTATAATTCCTCTTTTTGCTAATTCATAATTAAATGGCAGCTTTTTTCCTAAAGCCTTTTACATGAAGAAAATAATCCTACGATGTGCTTAAGCTGCCTTTTTAATCTTTCGAAACTGGCAAGTTGATCCCCTAAGAACGGTTCTCACGAATTCATGTGAGAACTTTCACGTGGGCCGTCGGATCTGATAGAGATCTAGTTTTATTTCATTTGATCTATCAGATCCGACGACCCACGTGAAAGTTCTCACAGAAATCCGTGAGAACCGTTCTTAGAGGATCAGCTCCCTTCGAAACTGAATTGTATTGTGATGTATCTCACTACGACCTCATCCTTATCAAATCATATTCCAACATTTTAACACTCTAGTTTCCATCCTCAATTAAAGGCCAAACAAATCAATTCCAGGAGATGGCTGTCATAAATCTTCATTTATACTTATCTAAGAAAAAAGGCCATTTATGATAGAGTTATTTGTAAAACAAAATACATGAAAATTTCTTTTCCTACACACCGACAGCCTACATACGACGTCCCTTTCTCCCTTCATAATAGTAATACATCCATGAACCCTCCTGGATGGAATGTATTTATTTTCTCTGAGTAATAGAAACTGCGACTAATTGTAGCTGTTAAAAAAAATACTTCTCCAAGGGTGTTACCAATGAGCCAAACCACTGGTTGCAAATTCTCTCGACACTTGGCATATAGCCGACTTGAAAAGGCCCGAAAGAGTTTTGTGCTTTTCCAAAATAAAAAAAATAAGATAAATTGTAGAGAACTCTCATATACTACTAGGAGTTTCGTACTTTACCTCTCTAAATTATGAAAATCGTCACTTTACCCTTTTTCTGACTGTAACTTTTATTATATTTTTCGTTAACAGAGGTTGTCATGCGACTCGTAAAAACTTTCTCCATAGTCTTGCTTACGCTTACTAACTTTAATTGCATCTCTTAACTACTCTTAAAATCGTGTTTAAAGTCATTGATTCAATTTAACATAAAATCAATTCAAAATTTTTTTTCTCTAGAAATCCACCACTATCACCCCCTCCACCGCCATCACCTCCTTCTAAAACCTACTCTCAATCTGTCTCTCTTTTTTTTCTCATCCTCAAACCCACCATTAGTATCATCACTTCCTCATCTTCCTCAACCCATTACTACCATCATCTCTTCCTACTCTTCAAACCCACCTACACCAACACCGTCCCTTTTTCCTACACCACCACCACCACCACCATATGCCTCCTCCATATTCTCCACCATCACCTACAAATTCAAATCTTTTCCAATTAATTTAAATCCTAATCTAAGCGCCTCTTCCTTTCTTCTTTTTCTTTTCTCCAACACCATCACCATCACAATTTAATATTCTCTCCTTCTCCTCTCTACGGTCACTCACTGTCATCTCTATTTAGTTTGAGGTTTTCTTGAAAAGAAGATAATTAAGAAAAAATTGAGACTATTACATTTTAATTAAAAAATCAATAATTGAATGAATTAAGGAGATTAAATGGGTCAGGGATAAAAACATAACGGAAGTTATACTCATGGGGTAAAGTGACGATTTTTATAATTCAGAAGAGTTAATGTACCAAACACTTAATAGTACAAGGGGGTTTTTGCAATTCACTCTAAAAAGAATTCAGAAAGCGACAAACTGAGATAAGTCTAATAAATCCTATCCTTTGTGATCGTAAGTATTAGGCCCAGAGAGGGTTTGACATACTCGAGGTGACAATTAGAATAAGCCTAGCTGGTTAGATCCTGAGTTTGCACTCCAGAGGTCACCAGTTCGAACGCTTAAGGAGGACATGCTGATTATAAAAAAGAAAAAGCCTAGAATAGGCCCAGTGACTTGGATAATTATTTGTTAATTTTATTTTTCTACCACCATTATTTCTTTCGAGAGCCGAGGACTTGGGGTCCAATTCAATTTACTCACGCCTTTTCCTCCACCCTCTAGTTTTTTTTTTTTTGGATAGTCTTAAACCCTCTTGTTAATAAAAAAACAAGCAAGAGTTTGAAACAAACATATTGATATATAAGGCCCATCCGAATAAGCTCATACTAGATAATATGGGCCAGCCTTATCTAGAAAAGCATATTGGATTTCAGAAAAGAATAAATGGCTGTTGATGGCCCAACACAATGATCCACATAGAAAATTGGGCTCCAGCCCCTAGAAGATGCGCTCAATAATGCGGCTAAAATGCAGAAAACTCCATGAACCCTCTTTCATTTCCAAAAAAACTACCATTTACTTCAAAATTGCATAAGACTACAATAAAATTTCCCCACTTTTTTCAAGAAATTACCACTCGTCAACACTCAACAAGATGTTAAGCCAGCGGTCATATGCATTTCACGTGACTATTATACGGCCATTATACCCTTATTTCTATTAAAAAAACTTAATTTTTGAAAAATTAGTTGACGAGTCAATTTTAACAGGGAGGTATTTTGGTTTGTCGCTAATGACATGTGATTGTTTTTTGAACTAACTAAGTTCATGACAGTTTTTTGAAAAGAAAAAAAAAATCATGGTTGTTTTCTACAATTTAACCGAATAATCCCAAGTTGCAGTTCATTTGCAGACAGCAAGAACACATAAAAATTAAGAATTAGTCCTCTTCATTAACAACCACTTTTTGCATAAATAAAATTGTAATTGTATGTTATATTTTTGTCTATAGACTATACCATACCAGTGTCATGTCCCGCAATTCTCTTTACATTATGTCATTGTAATGTGCTTTTGACTTATTGTCGGCTTATATTAGGTCTGATAGTTTTCTTTTCTTATTCTGTTTCCAGTTTGAGTTAGATTCGAGTTCTCTTCTTTCTCTGAGGCGGTGTTGATTGTATTGTTGAAGTTTGAATTGGATTTGAATTATCCTATGAGCTTATATAAATTCATCGGGGGGTGGCCTTTGGATGTGTCAAAAATTCAAGAAAAATTCAGATTTTCACTATTGAGAGTTGTAAAAGAGAGATATTCTTATAACTCTTATATTTTCTTCTCTGTTTTCAATATTGTTTCTCTCTCCCTCCCCGTGGATGTAAGCACTCTTGTTGAATCACGTTAAATCTGGTGTTCTTATGGAGTGGTGATTGTTTGCTAGTAGTAGGTCTTCTACTCTTCCGATGTCCGAGCCTTCAACACGGTGTTGCTCTCTTGTTGTATCGACGCTGATCACAACATGAAGTCTTTTTTGGAGTGGAGTTTCTGTAGAGGGGGTGCGAGAGGCACAACCTCTGTGTAGCGGAGTGGTCCTCTATTTTTCTTTCTTCTTTTTCTCTTTCATTTTATGTTTCTTTCTTTTTTTTTTTTTTTTTTAAATTTATGTGTGAGAAATGTGTTTGTACCCTACTTCTGAGAATATTTCGTTAAAACTCGTTTTCCACGACGTTCAGAGCCCACTATGTTTTGTTGTGGTTTCGAAATATGCTCAATTTTTATAAGAGGCTCTAGTGTTACATCTATGCCAAAACTTAAATTATGTTCAAGTACACCAAAAAATGTCAAGTGGGACAGAAATTGCCCCAACCGCATTTCATGTCCGGATAGGCTTTGTACTTTTGACCATGATCGAATGGTCATGATCTTTATGTCTTTCACTCACTAAATTCATGATAAATTTTTAAGTGTAGGTTCCCCTCATTTTTTTTTGTTGGAGGCATTTCTTGTGAAACGTGTATGTCTACTAATAGAGAATCAGTGATGACATTAAACTTATTATACTTCATTAAAAATTATAATCGTGATAGGAAAATAATTAAACTAATAATGCCACGTAGATGATTTTGGATAATTCTAATCTCAATTAAATTAAACACAATACTAAGTTAAAATAGTAATAGTCCTACTCACAATTTTAAAGATCAGCAGGATACATGTTATCAAATTCTCATAACTCACAATATTTAGTGAAAAATAGAACACGCTGATCATATTTGAGAGATAAAATTTACTTGATGTAACCCGATAAATAATTTGATCGCAAAAATAAAAACTCACCAACTGAGAAACTAATGTTCTCAGGTACATGTTGTTGTGTTTGATCTTGTGGTTGAACTTTTGTTGATCTTTATTGGTTCGTTCTTTACTTCTTGCTGGCGGATGTTGATGTTATTGTAGTTGTTGTTGTGGTTGTAGTTGAAGTCAGGATGGCCAGCAATAGTCCATCATGATAGGAAGATCAAGTCTCTATCAGATTTCTCAACTAAAGTAACCTCTTGATCAAATCCATGAAGTGGTTAGCAAACTCAACAAAAAAATCTGATCTTCAAGATTAAAATCACAACAAGAATCAGTTAGAGAGATCAACATCACAACAAGAATCTGTTATTCTCATGATCATCTTCATAATCTTCTATCTTCTCCTGTAACAAACTCTAACAAACTGATATGTCTGTAGCATTATAAATAGAGTAGAGATTTATACCACAATGGTGTACTGTGGTTTGAAACCATTGCCAGTCTAATTAAAAACTTCTTTATGGTATCAGAGTCATTATTCCACTGAAAAATTTATCCAATACAATACTCTACTGAAGTTTACTCTTCATTCTCGATGGATACTTCCACACCAAACTCCATCGCTGTTATACCCAACCTCACTGGTTGTCTGAAGATCAGCCTTGATCAGTCTAATTATCCATCATGGTTAGCCTAAATCTCTCCATCCTCAACATGAAGAGTCTAATGGGAATTGTGGATGGCACTGTCAAGTGTTCATCACAGTTCAAATTAGGTGACAACGGTGTGACAACCACCAAAGTTAATATGGCTTATGAAGATTAGCGGCAGAAGGATCAGCTTGTGTTGAGTTGGATCAATAATTCACTCACACCTTCAATACTCTCCACCGTGGCGCGCTTCAAGTCCTCACATGAGACATGGGTGTCTCTTGAAAAATGGTATGCTTCTCAATCCCACAATCGCATCATGCACCTGAGCAACGAGTTGTTCAACACCAAAGGTGAAGGCCTCTCTGTCATAGACTTTGTGGATAAAGTTTCACACATTGTCGACAATCTGGCCTTGGCTGGGAAACCAGTCGATAATGACCATCTCGTCTCCATCATCATGAACAACATAGGTTTTGAAGCCACTGTGAGCTCCACACAAGCCCGGGACGCGCCAATTTCATATGATGATCTTGTGGCTCTTCTTCTTGGTGCGAAACTGAGGATGAAGTAACACTCTTCTCCAGCCCTTGATGTTACCCCCACCAGTATTGTGTGCTCCTACACAATCTGTGTCCTCGAGTCAAGGCTATAACAACCAAAGTCGTGAAACCTCCTTCCATGGGCGTGGGCATACCAATTCCTCATATCATCGTTTGCCCTACCTTCAGAGACTACGAGCGTGGTCGTGTGTCAGATCTGCAGTCATCCTCAGCACACAGCATTACACTGAAATGGACCATGCCTACGAAGGGCGTGTCCCAACTAAATAGCTCTCATCCATGATCGCAACCGGGCCACCTACCAACACTGATGCATCCACTTGGGTCATGGATACAGGGGCATCCAACCACATCACCAACGATCTTGCAAATCTTACGGTTCATGACTCCTATCGTGGAGCTGACAAAGTTACTGTAGGGAATGGTCTAGGTTTGCTCATATCTCATATTGGCTCATCTACTTTTTCACATAACTCTTATGCACTTAAGCTTTCTAATATCCTACATTATCCTGATGTTTTCACTAATCTCCTTTATGTTCATCAGTTTACCGTGACAATAACTGCTTCTTTGTGTTTTTTCATGATTTTTTCTATATCAAGGATCTAAAGATGGGGAAGACGTTTTTCCGTTGACCGAGTAATGATGGCCTCTATTTCATGAACATCTACCACCAAATTTCTACTGCTAAGAGTCGTCCTTTTACTTTTCTTAGTGCTCGGGTTGCTGCTCAAGTTTGGCACTCTCGTCTTAGCCATCCTGCCTCGGCCATCGCCTCCAAACTGTTACCAAATAAATGCTTACCTACTACGAGCTCCGGTAGTCTTTCATTTTGTCACTCTTGTCCTTTGGGTAAAAGCTCCAAATTACCTTTTCAGTTATCCAACCTGCATCAAATAATCCACTCGATTTAATTCATTTTGATGTTTAGAGTTCTCCTATTGCTTCAATGTAAGGTTCTAAATATTATGTTTTATTTGTTAATGATTACTCTCGATACTCATGGATTTTCTATGCATTAGAAGAGCGAAGTCTTTAGTATTTTTGTCAAATTCAAAACACTAGTTGAAAATATGTTTTCTTCTAAAATTAAAGTTTTACAATCTGATAGTGGAGAAGAATATACCAAACATACTTTTCAACAATTTCTTGTGACTCATGGCATCCAATTTCGCTATTCTTGTCCATCTCATCTCGAACAAAATGGTCTAGCTGAACGTAAAAATCGCCACATTATTGAAATTGGCTCACCTTACTTGCTCACTCTCACATGCCCCTCTCCTATTGTGTCGATGCATTTAATACCATTATATCTCATCAATCATCTACCTACATGCACTCTTTGTTGTGCGCAGCGGGCGGGGAACACAACAAGCACTCTTGAGGAATCCGCCCACCTAGCGGAGACTCGATGCAGCCGGAGAAACAACCAACACAATAAGAACAGCAACCAATAGAGAAAAGCAATCAATACACAAATTTAACGAGGTTTGGCAACGTGCCTACGTCCTCGGGGCAAGGGAGAGAGAGATTTTATTGATTCAACAATCAATACAACTAATACAAGAGGGGAACTTGAGGGAATTCTTGGAAATTCTTTCTGGGATTCTAAGAGATACTATACATGAGGGCTCTAACCTCTCTTTTATAACCACAGAGCCCCTGGATTTAAGGAAACCCAGATTGGATTTGATTCCATCCAGAAAAGGAATCCGAATCCTAAAAGGAAAGTCCAAATGCGCCTGTTGGTTGACCGGCCGGTCGACCGACCCACGCCATGGTCGCCGTGCCCAACCAGAGTAGCCCTGCTTTCAGTCGGTCGACCGCCCGGTCGACCGCTTCCTTCCTGTGCACGTTCGTGCACGCCGGTCGACCGGACGGTCGACCGGCCTCCTCCACCGGTCAACCGGGCGGTCAACCGGGAGCACAATCTGGCTTGCTCAATGCGCCGTTTCTCGCTCCTTGATTTTTTATCTCTGTGCTAACTTCCTCTACTCCTATATCTCCTCTCTCCCACAATCACCACCTCGGTGAAGATTTTTCAAATCTGAGCCGATCTCTAATGAACTCCAGTCTATCACCTGGTGAAATCGACACACAATAACGACGAAATTGACACACGATCTCGGCTTGCGCGCTCCGGACGAAATCGACACACGATCTCGGCGAAATCGACACACGATATTGGCTTGGAATTTGTAGCTCAGCTATCAACTGGGATGCACCAAACATGTCTTCCCTACATTTCACCTTAGGAGAACTTTCATACATGCCGATCACTGAACGTGTCTCCAACTCAGCAACTACATGATCTCACGAAGAACTCATCATGAGTCAACCATGACTCTCCAACTGACTGGCTCTATCCAGTCTACATGTCTTCAGCTGACGGTCTAACCAAGTCTGAGTAGAGCACACCGAATATCATCGTCAGCTTTAACAACTGGATGCACACCCCTCCTATGCAAGCTCAGCCATCTTCTCACCGGAAGATCAACCTGTTCATCGAGATCATAACACCTCACCTCTACGTGAAGTCCAACTAGCCACAACACTTCATCTCTACGGAAATCTCTCCACCTCTACGTGAAGATCCAATCGGCCATAACTCGAGAACCCAAACAGCTTC
The DNA here is from genome assembly GCA_038442645.1 of Agave tequilana. Lineage (NCBI taxonomy): Eukaryota > Viridiplantae > Streptophyta > Magnoliopsida > Asparagales > Asparagaceae > Agave > Agave tequilana. Next base: position 34,295 of record JAVJIF010015646.1, read on the forward strand.
ATACGGGTTGCATCACCAATTTTGGCTGCGCCATTACGGTACCTTACCCAAAGGATCAAGCCAACCATAGTTCATTTAAATGAGCTCCATCAAACTCAAGCACTTATACCTGGATCTGCAGCAGCGAACCTATCTGGCTGAGTCATATGAACCTCCTTACTGTCATCATGGAGAACGACGGCCTTCAACTTGAGCTTGTCGCGATTATAAGCTTATGATTCATGCTTCTTTACCCACGAGTGCGGTTTTACCTTGGTTCCAATGGCTGCAAACAACTCGACATTCTGATCAATGTCTTCAACCTGTTCAGCGTCAACCCTGGCTACATGATCTCCACTCGGTGTCACATCCGATGAAGACTTCTCTGATGCCGAACCAACTGAAGATGGTGGAGTAGTATCAACCTTCACCCGCTGCGATACTTCCTTGGTCTCTGTTCTCTCTGAAAGTGCTCTGATGCCAATTGTAAATCACCTAGAGGGGGGTGAATAGGTGATAGTGCTAATCTAGAAACTAAATGCGCTAAATGCGAAAGCTAATGCAAATTTTGCAACACACTTAATACAACTCACAAGTGTAGCCGAATTTCCCGTGAAGGGCTCTAGACTAACTCCTCTTGATTCCCCTTGAATGGGTTGAGGTGCTATGTGAAGCTCTTGTGGTTAAGTATAAGTGAGGCACACACAAACAACCACGCATATAAGATGAATAGGCAATATGAATATATGCAAGGCAACACAAGCAATATGAATGATATGAATGACAATAAGAATGATGCTATGCACAACACAAATAGAGAGAGAGGGTTAGAGAGACAATGGATCAAACGCTAACAACAAGATATGTTTCGAGGTTCGAGCCCCTAGCTCTACATCCCCGCCTTCACCACCGTGAAGGATTTCCAATCCACTATCTCCCACCGAGGGAACCTCCACCGAGGAGGATTTGTTACAACAAGGGAGTACCGAACTCCTCTCTCAAACACCGCTTCACAACCGAGGGGTAGGCCCGTAGCCAATACAACAACAACAAACACCTCTACCGAAGAGGGTTTACAAACCAAACTCCACCTCTCACTAGAGGGAGCAAACCAACCAACTCAACCTCTACCAAAGAGGGAGCAAACCAATCACCCGATCAACCTCTACCAAAGAGGGATACAACAAAAGCAAGGGTGTACAACTTGGAGGCTCAATCAACCTCAAACAATCTCTTTTCCCACAAACAAATGATCCTAAATAGATTAGGATAGAGGATAGCTCAAGTGTGGAAAACTAGGTGTTTGGAAAGCAAAAACTCAAAGAAAAATACTTGGGAAAACTCTTGTAAAAGATAGAAAATGAAAACCAAGACAAATCTCCCAAAATACTCTTTTCTTTGATTTTTTCAAAAACCTAAAACAAAATAAAGATGGATCTTTTTGACACTTAAACTCTTTTGAAAACTTGTTTAAAACACTTGAATATCAGAGAAATTTTGGCCCTTAAAATCTTAGATAAAATCATGAAGAGATGGGGTATTTATAGCCCCAAAACAAAACTAGCCGTTAGGCTGATCTGGCAGCCTGACAGGCTACCGGTCGGCCGGCCTGGCCGACCGCCAACGGTCAGAAATGTGACCGTTGGGGCAACCTGGTCAACCGCCCGGTTGACCCAAAGAAACAGAGAGCACTGCTCTCAGGTCCAGTCGGCCGCCCGCCCGACCGTCCCTGTGTCTGCCAAACGTGCACAGGCTTGTGCACGTCGGTCGACCGCAAGGGTCGACCGGCCCTTGGTACGGTCGACCCGTGTGGTCGGCCGACCTGGCCTGTCAGCCACAATTCAGGGACAGAAACACATGTTAAAAATATTTCTAAAAATTCTTTTATCTCTTGTAAAAATACCCAAAAATAGTTTTATCTTTTTGCATTGATATGTAAACATGTGATAAAAAGTTTGGCTCAAATATCAATCAATATGAACTATTTTTGTGTCTTATCATTTTTACCAAAAACCAAAACATGTATTTTTATCAAACTTGAATTTTTCAATACATGAATAAGATAGTCAAAATAAGTTTGTATAGGAAGTTTAAGCATGCATGTATAACTAGAATATATCTATTATACATATAAACTATTTAAACTTGTTTTGATCAAACTATTCATGAAAACAAATATCTGTTAAACTAAAAACCGAAAAAACCAATATCCAAACATAAAAACGTGTGTGTTGTGCACTTGAGCATATCAACTATTCTAAGCTTTACAAATGGATCTAAACACACAAACCTAAATTAGGATACCTAAGTCTTCTTGACGATCTCCATCTTCAAGTAGACCCGATCCAAAACGTGATCCACCGAGTGCAAAGGTATGATCTTGATGCTCGGGCACGGGAATCACCAAGTGAAGGCTTCCAAACTCCTCTTTTTGAAGCAATCACCAACTAATATCTTGTTACATGATCGGAAACTAAAATCACAAGATTATTAGTAAACATAACTACATGAGTTAATCATCATCAAAACTAGGGTGGAAGGCCTTTGGGCCAACACTCTCCACCAGCTAAGAGACGGTAGACTTCAACACTAAAGTCTCATCAAATGTGACATACCTACTCAACACGATCTTCTTATTTTTGGGGTCCCACAACCTGTAGCCATTCATATTCCTTTTGACACCTAAAAACAAAAACCTCTTTGCTCGCGGATTCACCTTGCCATCCTTGGCACTGAAGTAGGTCAGACTTTCAAATTCTCGCAGCAAATCATGATCTTGAGCAGCTTTCCCAGATCAAATTTCTAATAGAGTTTTACCTCCTATCGCAGTCGATCCATTTATGAGATGGCTAGCATACACAATTACCTCAGCCCAAAACGATTTGTCTAATCTTGCATTAGATAACAAACACCAAACCTTCTCCAGTAAGGAACGGTTTACTTTCTTAGCCAACCCATTTATACCTTTTGTGAAGTGAGTAGCAATACCGGTGTTCTGGCAAAATCGTAAGAATTGGTTCATATCTCTTCCAACATTACCAATCTGTAGCTCCTTGATCTTCCTACCAATCTGCTTCTCCATTCTTCCTATCCGCTTCACCAATATATCTAGGGCTTCACACCTTTATCTCATGGGATATATCCAACAATGCCTAGATAAACTATCAATAAAAGAGACAAAGTACCTGTGACCTCCAAGCGATGGAGTCTTAGCAGGTCCCCAAACGCTTACGTGAACACAATCAAGAAGACCTTCTGAGTGGTGAGTACTGGTACTGAATTTCACCTTCTTCTTGTTCAGAATGCTGTGTTCACCTTCTAACTTGCAGGTAGTAGCACCTTCTAATGATCCCTTCTTTGCAGGAGCTTGCAAAGACCTTTCTCCTCCATGTCCGACATTCACCTGCCAGACCTTCGTGCAACCATCATCTGAAGAAGTAGAAGTCTCCACCTGACCTATAACCGTACTACCCTTCAAGTAGTAGAGATTGTCCCGGCGGACACCCTTCATCACCACCATTGAGCCTTTGATCATCTTGTGAACACCATCTCGTACAGATATCACAAGACCCAATGCTTCCAAAGCGCCAACAGAGATAAGATTCCTTTTGAGTTGAGGTACATACCTTACCTCCTTCAATTCTCGTACTATCCCTTCATCCATCTTGATACGGACTGTACCCATCCCTTCTATATTACACGGATGATCATCACCCATGACCGTGTAACATCCATCTAGCTTCTCAAAACTATAAAACAAGGCCCTGTTCGAGCACACATGATAGGTAGCTCCGGTATCTAAGATCCACTCAGTATTATCTGAGTTACAAACAGTAGGAGTAGTAACAGAGAGAGAATACCGATGAGTCTTCATCTGATCCATCCGCCTGTGCGAGATTCGCCTCGGTGTTTGACTCCACCTTCTTACCTTTGGCCTTCGGGCATTCAGCTTTCCAGTGCCCTAGTTCCTTGCATAAGGCACACTGATTCTTCTTCAGATTTTTGAAGCATGATCTGGACTTCAATCTTCCCCGATATCTCTTCCCTTCCTATTGGAACTTCTGCCTCTTACCTCTAATGCCTCTGCTGTTGTGCTTGAAGAAGACAGTCGGTCTTGTCTCCTTGCTTCATAACTCACAAGAGCAGCCGACACCTCACTGTAGTTAAGAGATTTTCTACCATTGAGAAATGTAAGAGTAAAGGTCTCATACTCTTCCCTAGGAAGAGAGTTCAAAAGTATTACTGCCTTATCCTCTTCACTGGTCTCCACATGCACATTAACTAGATCTGTAAGAAGCTTCGTATAGCGGTTCAAGTGTTCATTGACGGAGCATCCTCTTTGCATCTGAAACCCATAGAGCTTACTCTTCAACTGCAATCGCGACTCTATGTTTTTCGTTAGATACTTCTTCTTCAGGATCTCCCACAGCTGCCTCGCAGATGTCTCATGCAACACCTGATACTTGATGTCTTGTGTCAGACAAGACCTGATCAAGCCACACGCTGAACGGTTCATCTTGTCCCAGTCTTCTTCCGTCGTTGATGCGCGCTTCTTCTCTAACCGTAGAGTGTCTTCAAGATTTGATGCCGTCTTGCGCATCCATAGCCTCACACCTCCACATACTAAAGCTGTTCGTGCCGTTGAATTTCACCACATCAATCCTTGGATGTGGATTCATGGATCTCACAGATGTACTTTCTCTAGTTATCTTCTCAACTGATTCCTCAAAGCAATATGGAAACAAAACGGAGTTAGATAAAATAAACTAGATAAAGATAGGATCTTTACCTCCACGCGAAACCCTCGAAGAGTTTCCGAATAGATCTACTCCTCAAATTGATTCCTCGAGCAATCTACTCGCTGTTTTGAGATCGACACATGATCCCACAAAGTCCCAACGCTGATCCGAGATCGACACACGATCTCCGCCAATCAGCAATAGATGCCCTTGAATCAATAGATGATCCCACGACGAACCTGGAATGCTCTGATACCACTTGTTGTGCGTAGCGGGTGGGGAACACAACAACCACTCTTGAGGAATCCTCCCACCGGGCAGAGACTCGATGTAGCCGGAGAAACAATCAACACAACAGGAACAACAACCAATAGAGAAAAGCAATCAACACACAAATTTAACGAGGTTCGGCAACGTGCCTACGTCCTCGGGTCAAGGGAGAGAGAGATTTTATTGATTCAACGATCAATACAACTAATACAAGAGGGGAACTTGAGGGAATTCTTGAAAATTCTTTTTGGGATTCTAAGAGATACTATACATGAGGGCTCTAGCCTCTCTTTTATAGCCATAGAGTCTCTGGATTTAAGAAAACCCAGATTGGATTTGATTCCATCCAAAAAGGAATCCGAATCCTAAAAGAAAAGTCCAAACGCACCTGTCGGTCAACCAGTCGGTCGACCGACCCATGCCGCAGTTGTTTGCGCCGGAAAAAGAAAGAGGGAATTGTTGTAAAGATTTCTTTGAATCAGATGAAAAGATTACAACAAGACTTTTCCTTCTAGTTACAAGGGAGGGAGGATGTTGAAGCTTGAATCCCCTCTTTGTTTAATGCTGGGTTCTTCGTGTGGCGGTGGAGAGTGAATCTTGTTCTCCGTTGACCAGATGACCGTCCTGGACCGTCGGGGGTTTTCTCTTCGGTCGGTAGAAAGAGTAACTCAGCTCCGTCTACCAAAACTCTCAAAGAGGAGGTAGGCGAAGAGCGGCTAGTACTCAGTAAGCTCGCTGAAGAGTCTCCTCCCTCTGTCTGTTGCTGAAGTTGTGCTTCCCTCTTGATGATCCTCTTGCCTGGATTTGATCGATCTTGATGATGCCTTGACCTTCTTAATTCTCGACTTCTCCAAAGCTTCGATCCCCTCTTCATAGCAAACAAGGCTATTTATAGGGGTCTCAGGGGGTGAAGGTGCCTCCTGAAAACGCTCCCGAATGAGGGGCCACTACCCGCTACATGCGCGGTGACTGGCCCCGCAATCAGGGCAGTTGCAACTGAGACGCGGGCGTTGAGCCAAACGCGCCTTGAAGTTTGAGACGCGGGCGTCGAGCCAAACGCGCCCTGAAGTTGAGACGCGGGCATCGAGCCAACGCGCCTTAATGCTGAGACGCGGGCTTCGAGCCTTCACGTCTGGACGCTGAGGCGCGGGCGTCGGGCCGACGCGCCTTGATGCTGAGACGCGGGCTTCGGGCCGACGCGTCTAGACGTTGAGACGCGGGTGTAGAGCCAACGCGTCTTAATGCTGAGACGCGGGCATCGATTCCTCGCGTCTAGAGCTTGAAACTCTGCTTCCTTAATGGCTTGTCTGTTTAGTCATTTTTAGACAGCCTACAGAACCCCCTCCAAAGTTTCTGATATTCCGCAGTTGAATGGGACGGATTTCGGAATACTTTGGATCTTAGCCGTGTTCGCCTTTATGACTGGACTGTTGATGCTTCGGGCTTGATCTTATCTGGAATTGGTCTTCGTGAGTGTACTGTTGAACTCTTTGAAGCCGTCAGAGTTGATCGTGTTGAGTGTCTAGATACACAGTCTAGACCTCCCCGATTGCTTTTAGTCTGTCACGGGTGCGCTTTTGGCCGGGAGTGGTTGGTTGTCTGTTTGCGTCAGTGTACTGTTGAACTGACTTGCAGAAGCAGGAGACTGGACGCAGGTTCCTTTTTGAAAAAGACGCGACTTCCATGGGGTAGACGCGATGTTTGGCCCGTTTGAGGGGACGCGGACTTTGGAGAGACGCATCTCTTGAAATGCAGACGCGATTTTCTGGGTGCATTTATGATGATGCTGATGGGGCATGTCCATCGAAGAGCCGCGTACTTTGGGGCGCGCACCTGTGCCATGTCATGATTACGCCGCCAGCTGGCCTGGGGAAACGGCGAGATTTCGCCTCTTGGCGCGCGGATCTCCCGGTTCATTAAATGAACTGCTCCACGTGTCAACTTCTGACTTGTGGCGGGGTCGCGACGCATGATCTTCCCTGTTCAAACAATGATTTGGCTCCACGCGTCAGGCAGCGATTCGCTGCAGCGTTTATTGGGCCAAACGCTGCGTATCTTCGCGAATCTCTGTGCCTATAAAAGGCAACAGTTAGAGACAGACACATCTTCTTCTCCGACCGCATTTGCTGAGAAAAGAGAGCTTCCCTCCTCTTGTTTGTTCATCTGTCCATCTTCGAACTCGGATTTCTGAACATCGATGGCTCCCAAGACGAAACCGACTGCATCATCCTCAAGGGCGACCGTCGCCGAGGCTGAGAGAGATGCTTCCTCTGCGCAGGAGGGTGTTTTCCGAGGTAAAAATGCACCTTCGGCGTGGGTTCCGCCATTAAAACATGTTCATAGAACCCTAAGAACCTTTAACACAAGATCGTGTTTGATTCTCGGACGCTGTCCTTGAGATGATAACCGGGGCGCGGGCCTGATGATCCGACGCTGGTGAACTCTGCATTCTGGATCCTCCACTTAGAACATTTCTAATTGTGAAGGTCTCTGGACGCGATTTGCAGAACGCGGATTTGATCCATGCGTTCTGTGCCGCGTTTTGTGCCATCAGGCGCCGATTTGATGAATCTGGCGTCTGAGTCCAAGCACTTTGAAATTTCACAAGTCTTGGTTTGCAGAACGCGGATTTGATCCTTACGTTCTGTGTCTTCAACCGCCGATTTTGTAGAATCTGGCGTTTGAGTCCATTTGTAGAATCTGGCGTTTGAGTCCAAGTACTTAGAATTTTCATAAGTCTTGGTTTGCGGAACACGGCTTTGCAGGTCTGGACGCGGGTTCGAAAAATTCCTGCGTCCAGTATCTCTTCTGCGTTTTGGTGCAAGTTCGCAGGTCTAGACGCGGATGATAACTCCTGCGTCCAGTGTCTCGGCCGCGTTTTGAATTATGAACACTTAGCGTCTTCCCTTATTTTTGGCAAAGTATCTGACCAAGTGTCTTTTTCTTTTTGCAGTGCCGCATGTTTCAGGTTCACTTGCCAAGATGCACCACTTTGGACGCGTGGGTGGTGCCGACCGGGGCTTGACCTTTGTGCAAAGAATGAGTGTCCCCGTGACTGCTGACCAGTTACTGGTGTTGGCCCAAAGGCTTTCCACTCTAGTTTTGATGATGACTCACTCATGTAGTTATGTTTACTAATAATCTTGTGTTTCTAAGTTTCAGATCATTAGCAGGTTATTAGTTTTGATGATTAGCTTCAACAAGGGTTTTGGAAGCATATCATGGTGATTCCGGTGCCAAAGCTTCAAGATTATACCTTTGCACTTGGAAGATCACGGTTTGGGAGCTAGTCTACTTGAAGATAGAAGATCTACAAGCAAGACTTAGGTATCCTAGTTTAGATAGAGTTTTTAGATCCATTTGTAAAGCTTAGTTTAGTTGATATGCTCAAGTGCACAACAAACAAGTTTTCATATTCTATATGTATAGTAGATGATTTCTTTCTATACATACATGCGTTAACCTTCAAGATAAACTTATTTTGATATTTCTATTCATGTTTGGAAAATCATGTTTGATAAAAATACATGTTTGGTTTTTGATTGAATCGGTTTTGGATTTCAAGGCTTGACACCCTTCTATAGTTATTATCATAACTTTTTATTTTTATATTCAAATAACATGATTTAACTTTCATCTCAAAGATAACTTTCAGATCTAAATTTCTTATTTAATAACCATTTCCTGATTCTAATTTTAAAGTTGTCAAATATTTGGTTGAAATCTGTTCTTGTTCTGAAAACAGTTTACAGTTTCTGTTTTGACACCTTTTAGTATTTTATTGATAACTTTTAATTCTGAATTGATATTGATTTGATTTAAGTTGCATTAGAAAGTAGACTTCAATATCTACAACTTCATCCTATATACTTATTTCCAAATTCGAACGTTTTAGACCTCAAAAATGCGTTCCAACCTGACCTATTTTTGCTGTCTGCCAGGTTGGGCCAGTCGACTGGGACAGTCGACTGGGCCAAGCGGCCAGTCGACCGACCAGTCGACCGGACGTGCACAAAACTGTGCACGTCGGCCAGTCGACCGGCCAGTTGACTGTACTGAAACAGGTTTGGTCTCGGGTTGTTACCAGTCGACCGACCAGTCGACCGGCAGCTGTCAACGGTCAAAAATAGCCGTTGGACGGTCGACCGGCCAGTCGACCGACCGCCTGTCAGGCTGACACGTCAGCCTAACGGCTAGTTTTGTATAGGGGCTATATAAACCCCATTGTTTGGAGTTTTTGGTTAAGATTTTTGTGCTAGTTTTTCCAGATCTTTTTCATTGTTTTAAAAGTGTTTTCAAAAGAGTTTAAGTGCTAAAAGTGATTCATCTTTATTTGTTTTGTGTTTTTGGAAAATCAAAGAAAATAGGATTTGGGATATTTGTGTTGATTTTCATTCTATATCTTTTGGCAAGAATTTTCCCAAGTATTTTTCTTTGTTGCTTGTTTTCAAAACACTTAGTTTCCACTTGAGCTATATCTTCTATCCTAAGTTATTAGGATCTTTGTTTTGTGTGGAAAAAGAAAAGAGAAAAAGAAAGAGAAGTGTTTGAGGTTGTTGTTGTAAACCTCTTTATTGTAAAACACCCTTGTTATTTGTGAATCCCTCTTAGGTAGAGGTGATCGGGTGATTGAGTTTGTTGTGAGCCTCTTCGGTAGAGGTTGTGGGTTTGTTGTATTTCGGCTACGGGCCGTATACCTCTTCGGTAGAGGTGTGGATTGTGGTTGTATAGCCTCGGTGGCTTTGTAAGGTTGAGAGAGGAGTTTGGTACTCCTATAGTGGATTGGGAAATCCTACACGGTGGTGTAGGCGGGGATGTAGAGCTAGGGGCTCGAACCTCGAAACACATCTTGGTCTTTGCGTTTGATCCTATTTCTCTCAACTCTACTCTTTTTACATTTGTGCAAGCATCATCCATTCATATCATCATATATACTTGCTTGTGTTTTGAGCATTGTTTCATATTGCCTTGCATATATTTCTATTGCAATTCATCTATACTTGCTTGGCTTAATTGTGTGCATTGTATTGCTATATCCTTGATTGCTTGGATTGCTTGTGTGTGTGCCTAACTTATACTCATCCAACAAGAGCTTCACATAGCACCTCAACCCATTTTAAGGGGAATCAAGAGGAGTTAGTCCAGAGCCTCGCAAGGGGAATTCGGCTACACTTGTTGAATTGTATTAGTTTGTGCAACTCTTGCATTTAGCTTCCGCATCTAGTTTCATTAGTTTGCATTAAGTTTTTCAATTAGCCCTAGATTAGCATTAACACCTATTCACCCCCCCCCTCTAGGTGTACTTTCAATTGGTATCAGAGCTAGTGCTCCTGATATTAGGCTTAACATCCTAGGAGTGATCCATTTGCTTGCTAATCTCTTGTTTGCATAATACTTGTTTGCATACATTTAGTTTATCATGGACTTCATGACCCCACCTATGTATGATGCTTCCAACATTCTTGTTTGGAAGACTAGAATGTCCATTTACCTTCAAACCCTAGGTTTACATACTTTCCTTGCGGCTACCAAGAAATGCTATCTTGGTAACCTCATTCATATAGGGGCCAATGCACAAGCCCTTGAGGCTATTAGAAGCACTTTATCTAAAGATTATCTTTTACATGTTTCTAATATTGATTCCGCTTTTGTAGTGTGGAACAAATTGACAACCACAACCACCACCTCCGAGCTTCAAGTGCCAATTCAACTAGAGGAGGAATCTAGTGGAGAATCCGATTCTCAATGCTTCATGGTCCAAGGGAATGACTCCCTTGAGGTACATTCGGAACCCCACTTAGATTGTGATGATAGTGCTAGTTCTTCATGTGATGATAATATTGATTCCCATGCCTTAAATGAAGAACTTTCTATTGTGTGTGAAAAATTAATTGAAAAGTATAAGATTTTGAAAAGAAAAGTCTAGGAATTGAAAATGAAAACAAGTGTTTGCATTCTAGACTTGATAATGTTTTACAAGAGAAGGATGAGGTTTCTAGTGAATGTGACTCACTTAGATCTCAACTAAGTCTTGCACTTAAAGAAAATGATTTTTTAAAGTCTAAAAATAATTGTGAAAATGCCTTGAAAAATAATGATACTTTATCTTCAAAGGTAGAATTTGTTTTAAAAGAAAATGAGACTTTAAAAAGAGAAATTGATTTCATTTCAAAAGAATTAGAAATTTGTTTAAGTAAAAATAATTCTTTGAAAAATGATATGTCTTCTCATGTTTGCCATGCTAGGGTAGTATCACACACTTCACCTATTGCATGCCACACCTCTTCTTCAATCAACAATGATATATCCATGCTTAAGAAGAGAGTAGATTGTTTGGGCTCCACTATGAGCCAATGTGCCATGAATCATACACGGTTGGAAACTTTGCTTCGAAAGAAACAAGTTCCATCTTTTATGCATGCACACCCTCCACGGCATACACATGCTCCTCACGGACACCATCAACACATGTATGCTCATGTGTACACATGTACACATTGTGGTCGTAATGGCCACCTTGCTAAATTTTGCTTTGATAGATTAAATAATGTAAATTTAGCAAATAAGTTTGTTTGGGTTAGAGAAGGGACTAACCCCCATGGACCCAAGAAGGTATGGGTACCAAAGACCACCCCTCCAATTTTTGATGTAGGTGTGGGGTCTCACATGACGTGAGAGTGTTGACACCTTGGAGTGGATGCGTTCCGGACTTAAAGGAAATCATATGGATGCATCACTTTCAAGGGAAGAGTTGGTGGGAGGACCACCTTATTTTGGAGAATTAGAGAAGTGCCCTCATCGGTTTTGGTATAAATCTCTAACTCTCATATTATTTGTTTACATGCTTTTATGATTCATTATTTATAGCATGTCTCATTTGTTTAAGCATATTTTTGATGTCTTTGGATTAGTGTGTAAATTCCATGATTATTAGATCCATGACATACATGTATAGTATTTGAGACACATATGCTCACTTGAATTCATATTTAGTGTTCTCACCGTTTGTTTAGCTATAATGTACATCATGAATCTAATACATGTGAATTTACATAGTAATCATGTTTTAGTTTTATCATGATGTTCTTTTATGATTGTTTTAATGTTTCATGTGGTGATAACATGTTTAAATGTAGATTTTATCAAAACTTGCATTATACTTGTGCAAATAGTGAACTACAATTGTTTCTTATATGCTTGTTCTTCATGCTCACTTGTATTCACTATATGCACACGTATGAGCTAAGTTTTGATGATTCGTTCATTTGCACTTGTTATGTCCATTTGCATGTTTATGTATTTTAGAATTCAAATAAAATAATTTTTGATGAATCTTATATGTGTTTTATTTAAAAATATGGTATTCATGTTTGTTTTAATGCTTCATGACTTGATTACATGTTTAGATGTTAGTTTTCATTAAGACTAGTTGTATACTTGTACATATAATGGGAAACAAATTAATCTTTATATATGTTTGAGCTTGAATGCATATTTGTACCCATTAGATGTGCTAGTATAGTCTAGTTTTGATGATCCATACATTTTAGACTTGTATTCATATTTTTGGATTTATAAGAGTTTTTATTTCATGTATATGTTTATTTTGCCAAAACATTAAGATATACATGTATACCTCTTGAGTCATTTGCCTTCAATGCAAAATCTATTTATGGACTCAATTGTGTTTAGGGATATGTATGTATACTTAGTGTAGTGACAATTCATACATATACCTTGAAATGAAATTGATTTTGGATGAAAATTTAGTTTTTCATGTTTCATGTATTATAAGTTTAACCTCATGTATATGTCTTTCTAGTTCAAACTAATCTTATACATATACATCCTTTTTGAGCCACGTGCCTTCATGCATATACTTTAGTGGACTCGTTGAGTTTTGGATATGTATGTATATTTTAGTTTGCATCAGACATACATATGCCATTGAAGATTAAACTAGTTAGTTTTATGATTTTCTAATTTGATGTTTAAAGGAATAATTGAGTTTAATGAAATATTTTTCATGATTATGATCTTCACATTTTATTTGTACACTCATATCTATTACTCATGTTTTGTTTCTCATGAGTTGTGCTTAATTGATTAGAGTAATAATTATTATGTGATTTTCATTTCTATGAAAAATAATCTTGTTTTATTCCTTGCTTGAAGGATTTCATACTAGTTTACAAAACTTTTCATTTTAACTAGTTCGGATTCTTCTTTGTGATATGAGATATACCATACTTATTATTGTTAATTCAATTGGTATCATTGAACTCTTTCAATTGGTATCAATTTGATTTCTTTATGTATACTCATATTTGTTGATTTGTGTATGTATGCTTACAACTTGGTATCATCTATTAGTGATTGGTACTCATTTTATCTTCATACACATTTACATGTTTTATTTGTGCTATTATATTTCTATATCTTAAGCACAAATATTGTTTATGCTAGTGCTTGTGACTTAATTTTTATTTCAATTGATTTAGTCTTTCAATTGATACCTTAATCAAGCCTAAGCATGTTTTTAGTTAGTATTTCATAAAGGGGGAGAAAATTTGAATTTCTTATTTCAATTGGTATTTGATTTCCACTCCCACACTTTATGACTTTAAAAATTGAATTTGAATGAAATATATTTTCAATTTGGTATCATTGGTATGCTTGCTTATCAATTAGTATCAAAATGTTTTAATATGTTAAAACATGTAACAATCAATAAAAAAATTATGATATGTATTTTTGACTCTCTTTTATGATTACATGACTTTGTTTCTATTGGTATCTAGATGCACTTTATTGACATATTTTTAACTGATATCAATGTTTTGATTTTTAACCCTTTATTGATTCTTGGTTTAGAACAAAAAGGGGGAGAAGATTTTGTATTGTTTCGAATGTTTTGATTACCCCTTCTTGATTTTTTTTTGTTTAACAAAAAGGGGGAGAAAAATTTGTTTTTATGTTTTTTACCCCTTTGTTGATGATTGACAAAAAGGGGGAGAAGAATTTGTGTTTTGTGTTTTATATATGCATGTCTTCCTTGTGTTTGCATATATGTTTGGTTGTTTGCTTATTTTAATTGGTATCTAGAACATGCTTTATGTTGAATATTCCATTAGTATCTAGAGCACCATGTTTATATGATGCATGAGTTAAGGGGGAGCTTCTTTGAAGCTTAACTTTAATCTATGCATATATAACTCCATGAGTTTTGTCATCATCAAAAAGGGGGAGATTGTTGGCCCAAAGGCTTTCCACTCTAGTTTTGATGATGACTCACTCATGTAGTTATGTTTACTAATAATCTTGTGTTTCTAAGTTTCAGATCATTAGCAGGTTATTAGTTTTGATGATTAGCTTCAACAAGGGTTTTGGAAGCATATCATGGTGATTCCGGTGCCAAAGCTTCAAGATTATACCTTTGCACTTGGAAGATCACGGTTTGGGAGCTAGTCTACTTGAAGATAGAAGATCTACAAGCAAGACTTAGGTATCCTAGTTTAGATAGAGTTTTTAGATCCATTTGTAAAGCTTAGTTTAGTTGATATGCTCAAGTGCACAACAAACAAGTTTTCATATTCTATATGTATAGTAGATGATTTCTTTCTATACATACATGCGTTAACCTTCAAGATAAACTTATTTTGATATTTCTATTCATGTTTGGAAAATCATGTTTGATAAAAATACATGTTTGGTTTTTGATTGAATCGGTTTTGGATTTCAAGGCTTGACACCCTTCTATAGTTATTATCATAACTTTTTATTTTATATTCAAATAACATGATTTAACTTTCATCTCAAAGATAACTTTCAGATCTAAATTTCTTATTTAATAACCATTTCCTGATTCTAATTTTAAAGTTGTCAAATATTTGGTTGAAATCTATTCTTGTTCTGAAAACAGTTTACAGTTTCTGTTTTGACACCTTTTAGTATTTTATTGATAACTTTTAATTCTGAATTGATATTGATTTGATTTAAGTTGCATTAGAAAGTAGACTTCAATATCTACAACTTCATACTATATACTTATTTCCAAATTCGAACGTTTTAGACCTCAAAAATGCGTTCCAACCTGACCTATTTTTGCTGTCTGCCAGGTTGGGCCAGTCGACTGGGACAGTCGACTGGGCCAAGCGGCCAGTCGACCGACCAGTCGACCGGACGTGCACAAAACTGTGCACGTCGGCCAGTCGACCGGCCAGTTGACTGTACTGAAACAGGTTTGGCCTCGGGTTGTTACCAGTCGACCGACCAGTCGACCGGCAGCTGTCAACGGTCAAAAATAGCCGTTGGACGGTCGACCGGCCAGTCGACCGACCGCCTGTCAGGCTGACACGTCAGCCTAACGGCTAGTTTTGTATAGGGGCTATATAAACCCCATTGTTTGGAGTTTTTGGTTAAGATTTTTGTGCTAGTTTTTCCAGATCTTTTTCATTGTTTTAAAAGTGTTTTCAAAAGAGTTTAAGTGCTAAAAGTGATTCATCTTTATTTGTTTTGTGTTTTTGGAAAATCAAAGAAAATAGGATTTGGGATATTTGTGTTGATTTTCATTCTATATCTTTTGGCAAGAATTTTCCCAAGTATTTTTCTTTGTTGCTTGTTTTCAAAACACTTAGTTTCCACTTGAGCTATATCTTCTATCCTAAGTTATTAGGATCTTTGTTTTGTGTGGAAAAAGAAAAGAGAAAAAGAAAGAGAAGTGTTTGAGGTTGTTATTGTAAACCTCTTTATTGTAAAACACCCTTGTTATTTGTGAATCCCTCTTAGGTAGAGGTGATCGGGTGATTGAGTTTGTTGTGAGCCTCTTCGGTAGAGGTTGTGGGTTTGTTGTATTTCGGCTACGGGCCGTATACCTCTTCGGTAGAGGTGTGGATTGTGGTTGTATAGCCTCGGTGGCTTTGTAAGGTTGAGAGAGGAGTTTGGTACTCCTATAGTGGATTGGGAAATCCTACACGGTGGTGTAGGCGGGGATGTAGAGCTAGGGGCTCGAACCTCGAAACACATCTTGGTCTTTGCGTTTGATCCTATTTCTCTCAACTCTACTCTTTTTACATTTGTGCAAGCATCATCCATTTATATCATCATATATACTTGCTTGTGTTTTGAGCATTGTTTCATATTGCCTTGCATATATTTCTATTGCAATTCATCTATACTTGCTTGGCTTAATTGTGTGCATTGTATTGCTATATCCTTGATTGCTTGGATTGCTTGTGTGTGTGTGCCTAACTTATACTCATCCAACAAGAGCTTCACATAGCACCTCAACCCATTTTAAGGGGAATCAAGAGGAGTTAGTCCAGAGCCTCGCAAGGGGAATTCGGCTACACTTGTTGAATTGTATTAGTTTGTGCAACTCTTGCATTTAGCTTCCGCATCTAGTTTCATTAGTTTGCATTAAGTTTTTCAATTAGCCCTAGATTAGCATTAACACCTATTCACCCCCCCTCTAGGTGTACTTTCAACTGGATCGCAGGCTCTCTAATGTTAACAGGAGGACCTTTCGGGCACTTATGACCGATGCCGCACTCAAAACGGATGACGGCGTCAGGTTGGAGAAGCCTGCCTTCTTCTTTGGGGATCATATCTATGATGATGGCCGTCGTGTGTCTGAGGGGACCTATAAATGGCTCCGTGAGATAAAGGGCGGAAGATTCTTTCTTCCAGACATGGAGAGGATGTTCCCGATGTCCTACTTCCAACACATGTCTGTCCCCCGGAAGATGGAATGGGACATTTCCCAGTATATCCCTGAGATCGCCCTTGGTGACTTTGGCCTTCAAAAGGTAGACCGCCATGATAGTCATGACGGGTCAGTTGTCGGACTGTTCCCTGCGTCGTCCAAGCCTGAAATCCCAATTGGAGAGATCCCGGAGCTTGCTACCACCTTCCTCAATTCCTTCATAGAAGCAGGGGGTGACTATCCTGTCGACTTCCGTGCGTATGGGTGGGTCCACTCTCCAGGGAACTACTGGTGGGGCAGGATGGTGGGTTTTGTCCTTACCAATCTTGAGGGACCGCTGAAGCGTGTGGGGCTGTACCCAGCAGTCAGGGCCGTGCAGTGGGGCGTCCCGATGAGTTCTCATAACTTCTTTGGGATTCTGGAGCGCTACAATCCTCAGACGGGGACATTCTTTACTCCGGTCGGAGAGATGGGCCTTGCCCTGCACGAGTTGTATGAGGTCTCCGGGTTGTCGTCAGGGGACATTCCTTACGAGGAATTTGTCCCAACCACCAGGGAACTGCGCCTTTTGGAAAAAGAATCTCCTCAAGTGTACGAGACCTACTGGGAGGTGATGTGCCCTTTCTACATCTGCGGCCAGACAACTGCCTGGAGGTCAGGAGGCGTCAAGCAACTATCCTGGGCTGATTATCTGTTTAATAATGTCAGCAATAAAGATCTCCCAGTAATCCGACTAGCTCCTAGTTCTGGTGGGGAAGTTGAAGACAGGATCGACGCAGCTTCTGACAAGTTCTATACCACGGAGTCGAACGAGGACGGCTTCGACCCTGACCTGGTCTTTGAGAGCTTTCACCATCAAGCCCGGACCCCTATTTCTGATCAGGCGCTGTTGGCGGGCTTCCTGATGTTGTGGCTGAAGAGGTGTGTGGTGCCCACGCTACCACATGAAGTTATTGTGGCAGATGTGGTATACCCGGCGGTACTCTTGGCTCATGGCCACCCCATAGCCCTTCTTCCAGCCGTGGTGGCTGGTATTCAAAGCGGGCTGCGGGTGCTGACCAAGAGCTTCTGCGAACCCCCAAAGACTGCTAATTCCCGTGGGGAGCCGTATACCGACTCAGAGGGGAACCCGACGGTGAGGCACCCCAACCCGCGGATTGAGCTGCCTTACACGTACCTCATGGCTTGGTACGTGATGCATTGTCCATCTCTAATGACGGCGGCGCGTGGGAGCATGGATCATATCCCATTTGTGCAACGGCTGGAACGTTCGGAGTGGCATGACACCTACCTGTATTACATTAGGAAGCGTCTTTCCTGTGCCACGAACTATCAGCTTAACCGTTGTTTTCCAGAGGTTCAAGGTGCAGCCCCGGGGAGCTGTTCACGGATGTCGCTGGGCGGGATGACTTCTCGCAATTGCCTGCTGGAGCCTTCTGGTGGTTGATCAACATACGACCAGGATATGTGCTGTTTCGCCAAGGGACTTCCTGCACTATCGAACCGTATATGCCAAGTCGTTTTGCCCGACAATTTGGCTATGATCAGCTTTACGTCGGGAATCCCAATGCTCAACTTGCCTTTGACGGGAACCTGTTCGAAGGCGCTCGGGCTTGGTATTACAGTGTGGCTGGAGGGACGGGAGCAACGTTCCATCTACCCGACGAGGCGCCTAAGTGCCGTATGAGCTTCAGCTTCTGTACTTGGTACTCCCAAGCCGGCCAGACGCCAGATCTTATTCCGGAGTCTTCGTGTCTTGAGAGTATCAATGCCAGTCTCGAGGAGAGGTCTGAATCCAGTAAACGTACTAAACTCCTCGACCAGTACCTGAAAGCTCAGAGGGAGGTCGAGAAACGATCGAGGAGGGAGCCCCCAGTAGTGAGGGCGGCACCGCGACCGACAAGGGCAAAGCCGCAAGCGACGAGGGCGGAGCCACCAGCAATGAGAGTGGAGCCGCGACCGGCAAGGAGGTCGAAGCAATTGGCGAGGAAGCGTCGTCGACGCTCTGCTTCTGTAGTTGAGCCTGCCCCAAAGAAGGCTCGGAGGGACTTAACGGCTGAAGTCTCTCAATCCAGAGCTATCTCTGCTGGAGTTGAGGTTCCTCCTGAAGGTGTCCCTGTTAGAGTTGAGGAACCGCTGGAAGATGAAGATTTTCCAAGCTTGGTCCGTGCTCCTAGGTCACGCAGCAAGACCGTGGAGGAAGGGGAGCTTGTTGAGCGACCCCTTATTGCTGGTGATGCTGAGTCACCGGAGGTTGACATAATGGGCGAAGAGGATGTCGAGATTCCAGGAATCTCAACTCAGCCCGAGTCTCCTTCTGCTCATGAAGGGAGAGACGAGGTACAGCAGCCGGGGTCTCCTAGTGTCTTTATTTCTAATCCTCGGGTAGTCGACCCTAGTCCTACCACTGGGGTGATTGGGGGTAAGGCTCCTGTTGCGGAGCTTCCTCGCGTGGCGCTATCGTCTTCTTCGTCATCGGGAGAAAGTGACTTTGAAGATGAAGTCGACCATGGCGATGAACCCGCTCTTCTTGATCAGAGCAAATTCTTCCACATCTCGGAGGAGAAAATATACGGGGGCGAATCATCGACTGCGTTACCGCTGGCGATAATCCCTGCTGAAGGTACAACTTCCTCGCATGTCGAGGCGATGGAAACAGAGTTGACCCAGCCCAAGGGGATTGAGGCTTCGGCTGCCGAGACAACCTCAGTGGGGGCAGCTGTTGAAGTTGGGGAGCCTTCCCCTTTGCCAGGAGGGGAAACAATCATTGAGGCGGAGGAGGCTCTCACTCCGCCGGTGGAGAAGGCTACTGCTGAAGCTGGGGGGACTCCCATTTTACAGGACTCGACGCCTCTGGACCTCGAACCTAGTAAGGCAGCTCTGACTGAGGGGGCTCAGGTGGGGAGTCTGACGATCGGCACCCTTCCAGAAGGCCACACAGCTCACTTCTCGGTGGAAGTTTCTGAAGAGGTTGTGCTTACAACTCCTTCATTGGTCGTGGAAGCTCCTGCAGAGGCAGCGCTCCAGGAAGCGCCAGTGGGTAGTCTTGCTCTTGCCACATCGATGGCCGGCACGGCTCTTGTGCGAGAAGACCCGCCCTATATCCCTTATCCCGTGACAGAAAAAGGGTCGGGAAGCTTCTTAGGTGGTGAAGACATGGGGGAGCTGGCACGTCAGATGGTGCAACAATTCTTCACCTCGATGGGATCATGTATTGATCTCATCTTCCGTGGACACAGCACCTTCCAGTTCGCCCAGAGGCTTCTTGAAAATATGGCCGTGAGCGTCGAATTGGCGGGAGGCCCTTCACTTGCCAGGGCATGCCTACGGGTGGTAGAGCAACTTGGAGATAACCTGCGGGAGCTGGAATCTTTGGAAGATGCTGGCTCTTTTGATGAAGCCCAGGCCACCTTGACTAGGCTCCTAGCTGATCAGGAACGGGAGCGACAGGAGGCGGAGGCACAAATCGCTGCCGAGGTCCGTGACCTTGAATATTCCAAGGCTGAATTTCAGAAATTAGCCGGAGATTCGAGGGAATCTGAGCTCAGTGTGCAGAGCACGGAGCAAGTCATCCTCAGAACTCGGGACATTATCGCCAAGGCGGAAGCTGTTCTTGCGCTAAATGAGGAGAAACTTGTTTCCCTCAAAAAGGAGCTTGAGGAGCAACGGGCTGCTACGGCGCGTGCTGAAGAGAGTCTATCCCTACAATCTTCCAGGGTGGAATCTTTGCGGATGCAGCTGGCTGCCAGAAATTTCTTATCTGAGGCGGAGCTGCGGGACGGGCTATCATGGAGGCTGAGAGGACGCGCCAGCATGAGATTCACCGCCTTAGGGAACAAATCCGTTCCTTGGCGCACCAGGACATTTAGCCTTCCTTTCTTTTTTTTCTTTTTATAAAGAAAAGGGACACTCTATTTATCAAGAGTGTTTGTATCCACTTCTATCATTTTTGATATAATAGAAGTTTTCTTTAAAGCTTTTGTCCCAATTTCTTTGTCCTGTTGTGGATGAGTCCAACTCTTGATCACTAGTCGTGATTACTGAACTTAGGTAGGACTAAGTTCTTTTAATGAGACGCGGTCTTGGCGAGACGCGGCATTAATCCCATAGAATGAGACGTGGCATCAATCTATGGGGACTTAGATTTCACCAAGCCTTTTTGACGAGACGCAGCGTCGATCACAGGGTGAGACGCGGTCGTCAGTCTACCAGAATTTAGATTTTACTAAGTCCTTTTACTGAGACGCAGCGTCAATCATAAAGTGAGACGCGGTCATCATTTCATAAGAACTTAGATTCTACTAAGTCCTTTTGATGAGACGCGGCGTCAATCACAAATCGGAAAGCGGTCTTCTTGATGAGATGCGGCGTCAATCAAAAGATGAGACGCGGCATTGATCCGTAAAGTAAGACGCGGCTGTCAGTCCCTGGGGTGAGACGTAGCGTCAATCACAAGGTGAGACGCAACTCTGAATAACGCAAATCTGTCTTGCGCGGATCGGGCAGACGCAAGAGATGCAGCCTTGTCTGCTGAAGGGACGCGGCTTTCCCATCTGCGTTTAATGTGATCTGACTCAAGATTTGAGGAGATCTTTGCTCGTCAGGTCTTCAATGTCGATTGGGATTCCGAGTCATCCGTTGATTCCCAAGGCAGTTATCCACGCGTCAACTCCTCATTGGACTCAGGAGTTACTGCCCTTAAATGCAAAACCGACGCGGGCGGTTGAAAACCGGCGCTTGCGACGGTTTCCAAAGCGGCGTTCCACGCGTCAATCCTTCACTGGGCTTTGACAATCGTGCGTGACGGTTCCAATTAACGCCCCATTAATGGCAGTTATTAGGGCCTGCCTATAAATAGGGTGCGCTCCCCTTCTATAATCCAAGCTTGGATTATTTCTCTTTGGATTGCTCTGAGAAGTCCCACCTTCTTCAAAAAAGAGTGTCTTGATAGGGATTCCGTCCCCATGGATGAAGGTAATTCCGAGGATGAAGATGACCCAGAGCTCTCACGCTTCGGTTTGGTCTCTTCAAGAAGAACCCCCTCTCGGATCATCTTGGACGCCTGCGTTTGGGTGCAGAGAGGCCAACTCTGGCCAGAGGTCTCTGCTGGTATGTCCCCCGATGATGTGTATAGCCTGAACTTTGGCATAACCGTCTGAATGAAGTCCCGGTGCATTCCTTCTCTGGAATTTGTGCCAGTGACTTGACTTCTCTGAACGCGGGCACTTGACGCTGGCTTTGCCCATTGCGTTTCATGGCCACTGCCTTGGCGCGTTTCAGACCTGAATCTTGCAACTCCTGTTCACCCAACAGAGAGATGGCAATTTTTGGCGTTCTGAAATTCTTTGCGTCTGGTGCATTAGGCGCGGGTACAAACTGAGGCCGCGTTTGAATCTTATACGTGGCGCAGTTTGACTCGCGTCTGTTTGACTGTGCGGGTTATTCCCGCGTCTGAAGTCTTGAATGGCTGCCGCGTTCTGTTACTCAGTTTCCTTTATAAAAATGTACTGAGTTCCAGATTTTCTGACTCTCTTTTTATTCTTTGCAGGTTGGCTTGATGTCCTTTTTCAGGTTTGCTGGGCCCCAGAAAGAATATACCGGCTGGCGAACCTGCTCCACGTTCGTTTGTGAGAGATTAAATTATGGTCCTCGTCGTTTGTGAGAGATTAAATTATATCTCTGACGAGGACCCAACCCTCGCCAAGGTCTCTTCAGATCTGGTGCAAGAGACGGATAGGCTGAGTATCGGCGAGGGTGGTCCGGCGGTTGCGGCGGCGGATGAGATCCTCTTCCTCTCCCTACCCCAGAAGTGACATCAAGGACATTCCGTTAGATGGCCTGCTGGAGGAAAGGGATGGTGATGAAATGGAGGGTTGCAGGGCTTCCGGCTGCCACCCGCCCTCAAGAACACCACTGCTCCTGGCTTTAGTCAGCTAGGGCGTTTTCGACTTTTGCGTCATTGCCATGGCGCAATCGGCTCCAATTGTACACCTGGAATCAGATGCGGTTTCAAGGAGTGAGTACGGCCTCTGAGAGAGAGAGGGACTTCTTTGTACTCCTTAATTGTAACACTCAATCTTATTGTATAAGAGAGCGTTTTGTATCACTTTCATATGTTTGGATATATAAATAAAAGTGACACTTTCCTTTTTACTTCTTTTGTCTCGAACTTTTTGCCTTTAGTTGGACATGTAGAAGCAAGGAATCTTTTGACCTCATCAAAATTATGACAGTAATCTTAACAAGTCAAAAAGTTATGAGGAAAGATCCTGTTTCAGGAACCTTCATGATACTGTCAGAGGTGCAATGTTAACTTGACAGAAAATGGGATGATTTTTGGTGGACCTGCCACTTTATAAAAGAAAGTGACAAGTGGAGTGTGTACCCCCAGAGAAGGTGAACTTTTATCAAGGATTTGGGATTAACTTGATTTAAGATCAGCTGGGGATTTTGATGGAAGCATTGTTTATCGGTGTAATGTTAACCAACAATGCCTCAAAAATGAATTTGATACTCGGTTGGGGAGAATATCAAATGAAACTAGACTCGTGGGGAATCTAGTAAGATTTTTACTGTTAGAGGTGTGATATTAACTTAACGGTTTAGAAGTAGTCTTGTCAGAAGTGTAATGTTAACTTGACAAGGACGTGAGTTAGAGGTGTGATATTAACCTAACTCATCAGCATCTCAGTTTTATTTGGGAAAACTGAGGGTGTCACTGTCATAGGTGTGATGTTTAACTTAACAGTGATAGTAATGCTAGAGGTGTAATGTTGAACTTGGCATTAGTCGTCTCGGCTTAAAGAAGTCGAGGAAAGGTCATAGCCATAGGTGTATTGTTGAACTTAGCAATGACTCGGATGCTAGAAGTGTAGTGTTAACTTGGCATCGTCCGTCTCGGCTTGGACAAGGAAGTCGAGGAAAGGTCATAGCCATAGGTGTATTGTTGAACTTAGCAATGACTCGGATGCTAGAAGTGTAGTGTTAACTTGGCATCGTCCATTTCAGCTTCGATATGGAAGTCTGAAGAAAGGTAACTGTCAGAGGTGTGATATTAACTTGACAGACACTCGATGTACCGCTTAGAGGTATAATGTTAACTTAAACAGTAGTTTGTCAGAGGTGTGATATTAACTTGACAAGAATTTGCTTGCGATAGGAGCAATTTGAGGACCTGTCATTCTATTGATGAGAATTGACAAGTAGAATTTGAAGTGCCAGAGGTATAGTGTTAACTTGGCAAATTTGAGAGTTTGTTACTCTATGCAGAGTTAACAAGCCAGGTTTGTACTCGACGAGGAGTATTCATTACCAGAGGTATAGTGTTAACATAGTAATGATTGCATTTTGTGGTCCTACCATTCTATGGATGAGAATTGGTAAGGGATTTTTGGAGGGAAGAGTGAAATCAAGTCCACTTAGGATTTTTAGCAAACCCTCAGCTATCAACGGATTTGAGGTGCCTTTACCAACTACCGTTTGGGTTGGGCTAGCCATGCTATTCCCCTCAGCATGATAAGTTGTCGAGGACTTATGTTGGGCTTAAAAGCCAACATTTTCCTCTATCCTTAGCCGTCGGAGGCGTTGGATGTTTTTGATCAGAGGTGTATTTTTTAACTTGATCGGCAGGATTTTTAGCAAACCCTCAGCTATCAACGGATTTGAGGTGCCTTTACCAACTACCGTTTGGGTTGGGCTAGCCATGCTATTCCCCTCAGCATGATAAGTTGTCGAGGACTTATGTTGGACTTAAAAGCCAACATTTTCCTCTATCCTTAGCCGTCGGAGGCGTTGGATGTTTTTTGATCAGAGGTGTATTTTTAACTTGATCGGTGGAAGAATGCCATCTAGGGATAGTATTTCTTCAGGAATTTGCCATTGATTGGCATCATGAGTGTATCACCATTTGAGGTTATGAGGCGATACGATCCATTTGAGTAGACTGACTCTACCACAAACGGTCCTTCCCATTTGGGTTGGAATTTTCCTTTCGTCTTGTGTGTCATGACCATGGGTCTTCGGACGGCTAAGACGAGGTCGCCTTTCCTGAAATTTCGCGATTTGACTTTCTTGTTGAAGGCTCTGGTGATACGAGCTTGATAAAGCTCGATTTGTTGTTGGGCCTGCAGACGCTTGTCGTCCAAGGCTTCCAATTCTTGGAGTCGCTGTCGATGCTTCTCCTCTGTTGTCATCTCCGCTGTCAAGGCGACGCGAAGAGATGGAATTTGGATTTCCAGTGGAAGGACGGCTTCGCATCCGTACACCAAGGAAAATGGCGTGGCTTTAGTTGGGGTTCGCACAGTCGTGCGATAGGCCCATAAGCATTCGCCCAACTTATCGTCCCAGTCTCGTTGACTTTTCGAGACGAATTTCTTGAGAAGCTTGCCAATAGTCTTATTGAAAGCTTCTGCGAGGCCGTTAGCGGGCGGATAGTATGCCGTTGATGACACACTCTGGATTCTGAACTTGGCGCAGAATCTCTGAAAAGCCTGGCTGATGAACTGGGGTCCATTGTCATGGACAATCCGCCGAGGCACACCGAAGCGGTAAATAACGTGATGTTTCACGAACTTGATCACGTTAGATGATTTTACCTCCTTCAAAGGGATAGCTTCGGCCCACTTTGAGAAGTAATCGGTTATCGCTAGGATGAACCGATGTCCCTTTGATGATGGTGGGCTGATAGGACCAACCACGTCCATCCCCCACATTTCGAACGGCCAGGTAGAGGTCGTAGAGTGGAGGTATCCTGGTGCTTGATGGATGAAATCGCCATGTATTTGACAGGTGTGACATCTTTTGGCATAGGCAACAGCATCGGCAACCATCTTGAGCCAGTAGTAACCCAATCTTTGGAGTCGGTTTGCCAGCTTCGGGCCAGGTTGATGAGCTCCACACGTACCATCGTGGGCTTCTTTCAACACTTCGTGGGCTTCTTTTGATGAGAGGCACCGGAGCAGGATCCCGTCATGCGATCTACGATACAATGTTCGCGAAATCGCATTGTAGTAGAATTTGGAGGCTTTCCTTCGGATGGCAGCCGCCTCCCTGGTGTCTTCGGGCAAGATGCCGTACAAGACAAAATCAATGTAGGGGAATCGCCAGTCTTTAAGCTCTAGATCGGTCGACACTTCAAGTGTTTCCTTACCGCGACGATCTCCTGTTGACCTCTGGTAATCTCCGAGGGGACTTTTGGGCAGTATAGGTCGTGGCTATAGACGAATACCTTCTCCATTGCTCCAACTGGAAGAGCTAAGGAGGCAGCAAGGGATGCAAGTGCATCTGCATGCGCATTTTGCTTGCGCGGTACATGGTCGATGTAGAAGTTTGAAAACCTCTCGGCCATGTGGATTGTCGCGTTGTAGTAGGGTACTAGATCTTCATGCCTGACCTCATACTCTCCGCGAACTTGGCTGACGATGAGTTTGGAGTCACCGTACGCCTCGAGATTTTTAACGCCAATCTCATCGGCGAATTGCATCCCAATCAAAAGAGCGTTGTATTCCGCCACATTGTTGGAGCAGGGCTCGGTTAACGAGATAGCTCGGGGAATCACATAATTTTGTGGGGAGACGAGTACTACTCCTACCCCCGCAACTGCGTGTCCCTTAGGGCTTGTTCTTGATGCACCATCGAAGAAAAGTTGCCATACTTGTCCTTCGAACAATGTCTGGGTCAGGCAGGCTTCGGCGACCTCGTCTGGGAGATCCTCGTAGAGTTTAGCTGCCCTCGGATCTAGGTGTTCGGCTAAGAAGTCTGCCACCGCTTGTCCTTTAATGGCTTTTTGGGGTAGGAAGTGCATCTCGTATTGAGAGAGCAATATAGCCCATTTCGCCAGTCGGCCGTTCAATGATGAAGGCTTTGTCATGAGTAACCTCAGGGGGTTGACTTTGGATATGACATTTATGGTTTGGCCCACCAGATAGTGTCGCATTTTCTGAATAGCGAACACCAGTGCCAAACATTCCTTCTCGATCGGGTTGTACCGATGTTCGGCTCCGATCATCGTTCTACTTAGGTAGTAGATTGCTTGTTCTCGCCCTTGGTCATCATTCTGAGCTAGTAGAGCTCCCAAAGAATGATCCATTGATCGGACGTACACCAGGAAAGGCTTTCCGGATACCGGAGCTGCAAGGACTGGTGGTTGGGTGAGGTAGTGTTTGATCTCCTCAAACGCTTTTCGACAAGTGTCGTCCCAATGAATGAAACACCCTTTTTCATCAGCTTGGCGAAGGGTTGGCATCTCCCGGAAAGGTTTGATATGAACCTGCGGATGTACGCCAATCGTCCTTGTAATCCCCTGAGCTCCTTGAGGCTTCTGGGGGGTTGCATCTCTTGGATAGCGCGGACTTTCTCTGGATCCAAATGGATTCCTGTGGAAGTCACAACAAACCCTAGGAATTTGCCACTGGCTACCCCCAGGAAGGACTTGGTGGGGTTCATCTTCAATTGATCAGCCTGCATGATGTCGAAGACCACCTTCAGATCAGCTATGTGATCTCCTTTAATGCGACTTTTCACCGCGATGTCGTCGACATAACATTCCACCGTTTTGCGTATCTGCTGATGGAAAATGGCATTCATGGCCCTTTGGTAGGTTGCCCCCGCATTCTTTAGACCGAAGGGCATGACGGTGTAGCAATATACCCTAGAGGTGTCCTGAAGGAGGTGTGCTTTTCGTCATCGGGATACATCTTGATTTGATTGTATCCTGAGAATCCGTCCATAAAGGACATTCGCTCAAATCCACAAGTGTTGTCAATCATGACATCCGTGATTGGCAATGGGAATTCGTCTTTGGGGCAGGCCTCGTTTAGATCGCGGAAGTCGATGCAGATCCGGATCTTCCCGTTCTTCTTGGCAACGGGTACGATGTTGGCTACCCAATCGGGATGCTGTTCCTCCTGATAAAGCCGGAGTCAATAAGCTTCCTGACTTCTGATTGGATTGCCTCCATTATTTCGGGACGGAACCGTCGCTGCTGTTGTTTGACAGGTTTTACATCCGGATTGATGTTGAGGCGGTGCATAGCCACTTGAGGATCAAGTCCAGGCATGTCCTCGTAATTCCAGGCGAAGACGTCTATATACTCTTGTACAAGAGATATAAGATCCTTCTTCTCCGAAGGTGACAGGCCGTCACTTATGAAGATGGGTTTAGGATTGGCTTCATCTCCTAGGTTGACTTGAACAACTTTGTCTTCTGTGGGTGGCTCACGCTGTTCAAAGCGGATATCCCAAAGAGCATTCAAATGTTTGATCCAAGGGTCTGTATCAGATTGGATCATTTCTTCATCTTCATCCTCCATATGGCTTGTCGAAACCATGTTTATTGAAAGCCCTTTGAAGATGTTGCCGACACTGACATCTGATTCCCACGACGACGTGTCTGATGAGCAGTCATGACTTGACAGTCTCTCCGAATCAGAGGCTGATGGCACTGGAGTTGATATATAGCCTAACCCCCGGCGCGTCTGATGATAGTAATCAGGGGTTTTCCCTTTCGGTACAAAGGACCGAAGCAGTGTTCTTCTTCCTTTTCCGAAGTTCAACCAGGCCTGTTGGTTAGATCATACCCCATGCGCTTCATCATCTTGAGCGTTTTCGGTTCATAATGATCGAACTGAGGGGATTCATCCTCACCTTCCGATTCTTCGTGGGGCATTGGTTCAGACGCGATTCGCCCAAAAAGTATTGGTCTTTGGCCTTTTCGTCTGGCTGGAACCATGAATACAGACTCTTGCGCGTCTCCATTATCCTGGTACGTCCCGAAGGATGATTTTATTGGTACATGCAATGATGTCAAAGCATCCATTGCCGACCAGACATCCTCATCTACGTCGGTACTAGTATCCGACGGTATTGAATCAGACTCACACGCAGGGAAATACGCGAAATCTAAATCTTCATTAATATACCAACCGCCTGCATCGTCGGTGGTATCAACATCGAGCTTATTAGTGCTCTTTACAAGTGGTTCCAACTCCCACAGGCACTCTTCTTTCTCTGGCTCAATGTCAGCTTCATTACCAGAGTCTGGCTCCTCTGGTTGTGGGGTTTCATTAGTCTCCTCCGGATCCTGATATAAGAGGGAGTCCGTGAAATAATTTTCAACCCCTTTAAACGGATGCCTTTCGGCAATCAACGTTCGGACCTGTCCACTCTCGTCAATGTATTTCATGACTTGGTGGAGGGTAGAGGGAACGATGGAATTGCGGTGAATCCATGGTCGTCCCAGCAACAGGTTGTAGGAAGTGTCCGCGTCAATGACGTAACACGTCACTTCCGACTTGAGGCTCCCGATCTGGCATTTGAGCTTGATCTTCCCCATCGGGCGGGAGCTGTTGGCATTGAACCCGTAAATAGTTGTCTGGGTAGGGCTCAGACGATGGGTAGGAATGCCTAGAAACTGCATAACCCGGCGAGGTATGATGCTTAGCGCAGACCCTGGGTCTACCTGGATGCGGTTCACCTCGGATGACCCAATATACCCTGTGAAGTATAGGGGTCGGTCATGCTTCCCTTTAACCTGCATGTCATCTGTTGTGAAGGTGATGCAGGGAGCATTGGGGAGGTGTGGAGGCAATCCTCTACATCTTCCTCCCTTGGCACGCGGGTCATAAAGACCTCAGCATTTGCCAAAGCTTCTTGTAGAGCCTCTCTGGTTGACTTTGATAGCCTCAGGAGCTCATACAAGGTAATGCGTGCCGGGATGTTGGCTAATTGAGCCAAGACATCAAAACTGTAAGGTGTCGAGGATCCTTCCGTTACACCTTTCGCAAGAACTCGAGAAAACCGAGTTTCTTTCTGTTTCTCCCAGGCTGTTTAGAGGAGGGCTTTGCTGGCTCTGCAGCTGGTTGTGGAGGAGCTGTGGCTGTCTCGCCATACTGTTTCAGGTATGCCTGCCCCGAACGGGTTCCTGCCGTTGGTGGGTTGGGTTCCGCGGCCAGGACTATTGTCTCCTCTTCCGAGTCAGTCAGCGAGGGAACCTCAGTATCTGCTTCTCGGGAGGAAGCGCATATCACATGGCAAGATGAAGCCTTCCCTTTGCCTTTGGACTTCCTATTGGTCACGGTCGTCCATTGTTGTTCGTCGACGAGGTCAGGGTGGACCCACATGATTTCCCCTCGAGGTGTAGGGACGGGTACCAAGCCTTTCTCCCGCTGCTGATGAGGGTCTGTGTTGACCACCCTCAGTTCTCCTTTCGGGACAGAGATCACCCCCACGGGTGTCGGGGGTCGTGTCCCAAACTGGAGAATCGACGTCATGTTGGCCGTCATCTTCTTCTGCTCCGGTCGGAGTTTTAATACCTCCGCGTCAATCAGAGCTTGAAGGATGTCCTTAAAGACGTAGCAGCTTTTGTAGGATGTCCGAGCATCCTGTGGTATAAGCAGTAGGTGGGATTGTCGGTCTTGCCGACTTCCTCCGGGCGCCTAATTTCAGGGAGCTTCAGTCGATTGCTCTTGTTGAGTAGCTTGAAGAGCGAATCGACGTGTTCCTCTTTGAAGGAATACTGCTTGTTGGGGCGTGGCTGGCTTGAAGAGCCACTTGCCCTGCCTGTTTGAGGTTTGGTGGGAGATTTGGTCTCCGTCGCCAAATTATCCTTCCGCTTCGTCTGGAGGGAGGTGTCTGGTGCACGCCTTGTCGACCTCTCTGGCCTGGGCTTGCCTTCTTCCGCTCTGACGCGGGCGACAATCTCCTCAGCCTGTTCACCTTGCTGGACTAATTGTTTCTAGGTGCGGCTTTCAGCAACTCCTATTTGAGCAAGGAGTGAGGTTTGGAGATTATGGCGACATGTTTCCACCAGGGTGGCCTGGGTCATGCCGCTTGGACATCGGAGCGCCATGTTCCGAAATCTTTCTACGAAAGACTTGACGGACTCTCCCTTTCGCTGTTTTGTAGCTAAAAGGTAGGCATTGTGACTTCGGAGTCGTCTTCGAAGAAGCGTGTCAAGAACAGCTTCTCTAGATCCCCCCAGTTCTTGATAGAACCCTCCGGGAGCTTCATAAACCACTCAAAAGCCAACCCTTTCAGGGTGCCGATGAACAGTCGCGCCAGGATGGCGTCATTATCTACCACATTCCCGGTCTGGGATTTGAAGTAGTAGATGTGCTGATTGGGTGACCCCTTCCCGTCGAATGCTTGGAGGGTTGGAGCCTTGAACTTAGGAGGGTATGGAACTAAGTCCCACTCAGCCGGATAGGGCCGGACCACTCCTGCTTCTTGGAGGTCCTTGCGATTGGCAAGGGCCTCGAGGCGTCGTTCCAATTGACTCACCCTCTTAGCATGAGTCTTCTCCTGGTCTTGGTCGCTTCTTGCCTGCGACGAGGGCTTGGACACATCCGAGGTAGATCGTCGTGTCTCGTCAGAAGATTCGGAGGGTGGGCTTCCTCCCTTTCTCCCTTTCCCCTTCGGTCGTCTAGGAGGAGATCTCGCTCTTTCTTCAAGCAATTTCTCAAGCATATGCTTAAGGGAGTCAATGGATCTCTGTTGAGAGGCGATTATATCCATCTGGTGCTTCTGCGTCTGTTCTAAACGCCTGGTCGTCTCCTCAGGAGTGTCGGCCATGTAGGCGGAAGCCTCCTTCTCGACGGAAGAGTTTGAAGCCTGCGACTCCACTATAGCGGAGTGAGAACCACCCATTCTAATGCCGCGGGCTAAGGCATTATAGTCAATTGGGGGAATGGCCCCTGTCCGGGTGCGAGTGTGTTGATACACCCCCTCCGTTCAGAGTCAGATTCCTCTGAGTTGACCATTAGTTGTTTCCCCTTGCTTCTGCTAGTCATGTTTGCAGTAAGCTCCGGGTATTCAACATCTGAGAAGGTTCTCCTCCTGTGGGAGCGTCTTCTTTTGGCTGACGGGGGAATCAGGGTCAGCTGTCGAATTAAAGATGGCTGGTGCACGCCTGACTCGCAATGGCATCTAGAGAGCATCTGGATGAGCTGTTGACAGCAGCATGGAGAAGTGGCCTGATTGGCACTCCTTTTCCTTGTCAAATAATCCCTCAGATCCGTGGGAGAGGGATTAAATAGACTAGCCTCGCGACGTGGAAGACGGGAGGAAGTCATGCGCTGTGCTGTCTGGACACAGGTTTCAGAAATGCGGCTGTCGCGTCGCGGCTGCGTCACGCGCGTCTGGCGTCTCTGTTGATATAAGACGCGACTTTCGCGTTGCTGTCTGCTGCGTTGGAGCAGGGAGACTTGGGATAGAGTGGGCTGCTGGGCCCCACGCCTATGGGCGCGTGCTTCCTGTGTTTGACGAGACGCAGAAGCTTCGCTTTGGCGTTTGGCAAGTTGGTCTTCAGAAGGCTCAACTTGGGGAGTCTCGCGTTTGGGTCGCCAAACGCGGATCTCTCGCACTGGACGAGGTGCGGGCAAGGCATCGGATCGTACGCTGCGTCCAACCCCAGTCAGAAAACCAACGGTTCCAACTGAGTGTTGACGCGCGCGTCTTCTCTGTCGACGCTCGGCATTCCGATTGCGTCGTGGAGGAAGAGAGAAGCCAACAACTTCCTGGTTTGTAGAACCAGGGGTGTTTGCCACGCGGGTCTCCTGAGAGACGCTGACGCGGGCGTTCTGTGCGACACGGTCGATCGCACCAGTAGATGTGCCGGGGACCACGCGGGCCTTCAGAGAGGCGTTGGCGCGTGTGTTCTGCGCGACGCGGTTGATCGCAGCAGAGGTGTCTGAGGTTACGCGGGCCTTCTGGGAGGCGTCGGCGCGTGAACCAAACTTGGCACAGTGGGCAGCAGGAGCACCCGACAGAGCCTCAGATTGGGCTTCAGGGGGCTGTCCACTTGAGACCCTGCGGCAGACGCGGGTCTTTGGGCTCTTGGAGCCAGAAGAGAGGAACTCTTCATACTTCGCCTGGTCGAACTCGACGACGAGTGATTCGACCATTTTCCCCTTACGGAGAACGTCATCTTGCACCACGGTGCGCTCGTCAGTAACGAAGGTAGTCCCCAGCGGAGTCGCCATCTCTTGTTTGCGCCGGAAAAAGAAAGAGGGAATTGTTGTAAAGATTTCTTTGAATCAGATGAAAAGATTACAACAAGACTTTTCCTTCCAGTTACAAGGGAGGGAGGATGTTGAAGCTTGAATCCCCCCTTTGTTTAATGCTGGGTTCTTCGTGTGGCGGTGGAGAGTGAATCTTGTTCTCCGTTGACCAGATGACCGTCCTGGACCGTCGGGGGTCTTCTCTTCGGTCGGTAGAAAGAGTAACTCAGCTCCGTCTACCAAAACTCTCAAAGAGGAGGTAGGCGAAGAGCGGCTAGTACTCAGTAAGCTCGCTGAAGAGTCTCCTCCCTCTGTCTGTTGCTGAAGTTGTGCTTCCCTCTTGATGATCCTCTTGCCTGGATTTGATCGATCTTGATGATGCCTTGACCTTCTTAATTCTCGACTTCTCCAAAGCTTCGATCCCCTCTTCATAGCAAACAAGGCTATTTATAGGGGTCTCAGGGGGTGAAGGTGCCTCCTGAAAACGCTCCCGAATGAGGGCCACTACCCGCTACATGCGCGGTGACTGGCCCCGCAATCAGGGCAGTTGCAACTGAGACGCGGGCGTTGAGCCAAACGCGCCTTGAAGTTTGAGACGCGGGCGTCGAGCCAATCGCGCCCTGAAGTTGAGACGCGGGCATCGAGCCAACGCGCCTTAATGCTGAGACGCGGGCTTCGAGCCTTCACGTCTGGACGCTGAGGCGCGGGCGTCGGGCCGACGCGCCTTGATGCTGAGACGCGGGCTTCGGGCCGACGCGTCTGGACGTTGAGACGCGGGTGTAGAGCCAACGCGTCTTAATGCTGAGACGCGGGCATCGATTCCTCGCGTCTAGAGCTTGAAACTCTGCTTCCTTAATGGCTTGTCTGTTTAGTCATTTTTAGACAGCCTACAGCAGTCGACCGAGCCGGTCGACCGCACCCAACCGAGGGCAGCCCTGCTTTCAGTCGGTCGACCGCTTCCTTCCTGTGCACGTTCGTGCACGCCGGTCGACCGGCCTCCTCCACCGGTCGACCGGGAGCACAATCTGGCTTGCTCAATGCGCCGTTTCTCGCTCCTTGATTTCTGATCTCTGTGCTAACTTCCTCTACTCCTCTATCTCCTCTCTCCCACACTCTTCAATTCCCTACACCGTATACCATGTTGTTTCATCGACCTCCTAAATAAGATTTTCTTCAGATTTTCAGTTATGCATGATTTCCTTATCTTCGCCCATATAATACCAATAAACTTCAATTTTGCTCCAAAAATGTATCTTTCTTGGCTACTTCCTTAACTATTAGGGCTACCTTGTCTCGATATTTCTACGGGTCGTGTCTATCTCTCTGATCACGTGGTATTTGATGAACATTCATTCTTTTTTCAAGATATCTCTTATACACAATCACAGCCCAAAATTCATCCAGACTCTTTTATCCTCTTACTTAGTTCTGATTCAGTGCCATTTACCCAAATTCTAATACCTCTATCTACTCATAACTCTCCAGATCAACATACCTAACCACGTAACGTATTGCCAATACATCTAACTATTCAATCTTTAACTTCACCATCACAATAACTTCCCATTCCTACACCACCCCTCTACAGGATCTTCAACCCACAAGATGGTTACCAGGAGCGGTATAGGAATTGTTAAACCCAATCCCAAATATGCTTTGCTTGTGACTAATGACTCTGATGTTGAACCCTCATGTATTAGTCAGGCCGTTTAAACAAGCTGCTTGGGGAAAAGATATGAGAGCCGAGTTTGATGTTTTACAACTCAATGGGACATGGTCGTTGGTGCTTGCACGGCCATGTATGACATTTTACCAAACAAATAGGTCTTTAAAATCAAACGGCGGCTGGATGGATCTGTTGACAGGTACAAAGCTCGCAATGGGTTTCATCAACAAGATAGACTAGATTCTACTGAAACATTTAGTCCAGTTGTTAAACACATAATTATTCGTACGGTCATCGCATTAGCAATCCATCACCACTGGCCTATTCATCAACTTGATGTTCACAATACTTTCTTGCATGGGTTTCTCACAGAAGAGGTCTATATGCGGCAGCCTGCAGGGTTCGTAGACCCCAACTTTTCTCATCATATTTGTCACCTACGCAGGTCTCTTTACGGCTTGAAGTAAGCTGCAATAGCATGGTTTAAATGCTTCTCTTACTATCTTGAATACATTAGATTTCACGAATCCAAGAGTGATTATTCTTTGTTCATTTATTGCCACCAAAATATTCTCATTTTTTACTAATTTATGTGGATGACATATTGATTACAGAAAATAATTCTACAATTATTTCTCAGTTCATTAAGAAACTTAGTACACAATTCTAGATGAAAGATCTGGGCACCTGCATTATTTTCTTGGAGTAGAAGCCAATTATGCTAATGGCGGTTTGTATCTATCTCAGACAAAATACATCACTGACTTGCTACTTTGCACACAATTTCAAGATGGAAAACCTATTATTCTCCTCTTTCCTGCTGAGAAGAAGCTTAATTGTTATGATAGTGATCCCTTGCCTGATGCCTCAATGTATCGTAGCATTGTTGGTGCTCTTCAGTATGTCACATGTACCCGTCCAGATCTTTCATTTGCTGTGAACCAAGTATGCTAGTTCATGCATCAACCAACTAGCTCTAATTGGATGGCTGTCAAACGTATATTACGTTATCTGAAGAAAACCAACTCATGGTCTGTTCTACAAACCTAGTGTTCTTTCTCTTCAAGGATTCTCAGATGCAAATTATGGTGTGATCCAGAAGACAGGCATTCAACTGGTGGTTATTGTATCTACCTTGGTGGTTATCCCATTTATTGGAGTGCTAAAAAATATCGAACGATCTCCACTCTAGTATAGAAGCAGAGTATCACCAATTAGCTTACACGGCGACAGAAATCTCATGGTTACGCTCCCTGTTCAATGACTTGCATATCAGTCTCACAATCCACATAATCTGGTGTAATAATATTAGTTCCATCTCCTTCGCCTCCAATCCTATCTTTCATTCCAAAATGAAGTATTTAAAAATTGATTACCACTATGTTCGTGATAAAGTGGTCCATCGAGAGCTCCATGTTCGTTACATTCACACAGCGACCAAGTTACAGATATTTTCACAAAGGGTTTATCTTCAGCTCGGTTTGCTTTACTCTCTGTCAAGCTTATGCTGCATAAATGTGCCATCAACTTGCGGGAGTGTGATAAGAAGATCAAGTCTCTATCAGATTTCTCAACTGAAGTAACCTCTTGACCAAATTCATGAGTGGTTAGCAGACACAACAACAAAAAAAAATCAGATCTTCAAGATCAAAATCACAATAAGAATCAGTTAGAGAGGTCAAAATCATAACAAGAATCTGTTATTTTCATTATTATCTTCATGATCTTCTATCTTCTCCTATAACAAAATGTAACAAACTGATATGTCTGTAATACTAAAATAGTGTAGAGATTTACATCACAATGATGTACTGGGGTTTGAAACCATTGCCTGCCTAACTACAAACTTCTTTATAGCAATGGCAGCCAACAAAGAAGAGAACGAGATGATGACCTGCTGGATTACAACGATCAGGCGGCAACAACTATCGAGGAGGGGTAGGTGGCGCTAGCGGTTCTGCAACAACCAGGACAAGTGTGACAACAATTGAAGAAGAGGCTGGTAGGTAACTGAGAAGAGAGAAATGGTCATGGAAGAGGAGGGTGCATAGGAGGTAAGGACAGCTGGGGAAGAGGAAGGGTCACAGACATGGATAGAGAGCAGCCGAGGTTGAAGAAGAGGATGTCGGGAAAAAGGATGTTAGCAGCTGTTGTTTCTGTTTTTGTTTTTGTTTTTGTTTTGTTTTTAAAGTGGCTAGGGCTTGAGTGGAGGCTAGGATTTTGAGAGAGTAGTTGAGAGGATAAATAAGGTAAGAATTTCACGCTCAAAACCTGTTGAATTGTGTTTTCACATTCCGATTCATAAAGGCAATCTTCATTGAGAAAATAATCTAAATTTTCATTGATTAAAATTTCATTACAATCTTATTTGACTCATGCTTATATATAAAATTATAAAGTATTGATTCTCTTCTCACAACTCGTGTGGGAACTAGACTAAAAAATAAAAGAAAATACTGCACTCAGCATGAAAAAAAGATATAGACTCTGACTCGAAACTAGAACCACATAGTTGTTGCTAGATGCATTACTATAGCTCAATGTCTCTTGCACTAATATATGTATTGATACTTACATTTCAGGTACACATGTGCTCGGATGTCCTCATGTAATATCTCGATTATTAAATTATGATTTAGTATTCTGATCCTTGATTAATGAAATTATACATGATTATCTGAGGTGATGATTGAGTTAATTTTGTGTAAAAATGAATTTCTAAAATTTTGTGAGAAAAATTGAAGTGAAATAAAATGAATGATTATAAATATAAGTGTATTTACAAGCGTATGGATAATTGGTTATATATGTGTATGTATACACATATTTGTGTATATAATTGTGTAAGTTGGTATGTACAAATTTAGATACAATTATGTATTATAACCCACTAACTTACCCTATATATATTTATAGGCCTAAATCAAAATTTTGTGATTTAGGTGGCATGATCCTACGAAGCATGGGGATTGTGTGGTGAGGTGACAAATTAGAGAAAAGTGTAGAATTCTTCGAAATATTAAAAAGGGAAATATGAGAAAAAAAAAATCACATTATTCCTCTTCATCTCTCTCTTTCATCTCACTCAAACACTCTCAATCTCTACCTCTTTGCTCTGTTGGCTGACGACAGCACACCACAACCCCTCAATTTATCTATCTTTCTCTCACCCTCACCCTCTCACCCTCTCTCTCTCTCTCTCTCTCTCTCTCTCTCTCTCAAATCTCACCAAACCCTAACCCAAATACTTTCCCTCTCTCTTCCCTTGCTCACACGGACGGCGGCGGCGACATGGACGGAGGGAAGGCGATGGAGGTCAGTTCACGGTGGCAAGGTGCTCGCGAACGACGTCGATAAGGAGGCGAGGGAGTCTTTCACTTTTATGGTTGAATCTTTTTCATGGTTCAATTTTAAGATCCATGCCTATGTGAAGGAGACTTTGCCTTTGCCTTGATCCATAATTTCATGAGCATGATCATGTTTATACTTTAGCTCTCATAATCAATTGGTGCTGCTTTGAGACTCTTGAAAGTCATAGAATTCATTGCGAGGGAGTTATTCTTCTTTTGTA
>JAVJIF010015647.1:0-69385 GCA_038442645.1 Agave tequilana
ATTTTTAGAAGTAAAATGAATTTTCTTCTCTGTTGCAGGTTAAGGGCAAGCAAAGCAGGAAATTAAAGTTGCAGTAACATATAAGCGGCCTTGGGCCTCTGCTCTAGAAAGCAGAGACCAAGTGCCCTCTGTTTTGCCACGTTTTTGTGGCTAAAGCCGCGGATCCGCGGCAAAAAGGAGTGGACTACTAACTGTCTTTTTGCAGGGCTGCTTGCTTTGTAAATTGTAGTTTTCTGTAACTTTACTTTTCTTATATGCCATCACATAAGCCTGCTAATAATCAACAGTAAAAATTTGTTGAAAAGATAAAAAAATTGATTAGACGTTTGCATTTTAGGCACGTGTCTTTTCAATTCATTTATTTTTACTGTTGAAGAGTGCTGGAGCAAGGTACGTATGCATTGCATTTAGCATAGGACTCACTTTTTGGTTGATTTATATCGCTTTGAGTGAATCTTATTTATCTTGTACACTTGCACAAATTGATTTTAAGGGCACCACCCATTAACAAGATAAGGTGGGGATTTAATCACCCTTCCTTAGCCCAAAATCAGATTCCAAGCACTCACTAACCCAAGCCTAACTAAAAATGAGTAGACGTTCGCCCTAGGTACATCTCAGACTCAATTAGGAGATTATCCTAAGGGGGAAAGGTGTTGGAATTTGACTCTTGCCAAATCAGTGTCTAGGAAAGGGATTAAGGGCCGAAAGCCCGAAGGTTGGTGGTTATTTAATTAAGGAACGTCTTTGACGGAAAACCTCCCACCAACCTTGCCCTGACCTGGCTGATTAGCTTGTGGTCAAGGTCTGTATTGAACTTCCTGTAGGACAGTCTAATCAGTTAGGAGTCATCTAGGTCATAGGTCTACCCTAACTTAGTTAGAATTTTTTCCTTTTATTTGTTTGCTAATTTGTTTGTTTTTCTTTGTTTGTATTCTATTGTGTGATATGGCTTATAATAATAATTTTTCAACTTTAATAATAATCAATATTACACATCGAATTCTTTTTCGGATATTACCAACCCGGCATATCATAACCTTAACCAACCTAGTGTGCCGGATTGGTCTTATCCGAATGAATATAACCCATGACCCCCATCGTATGACTATAATTTCTAGAATGATTTCAACTCTTCACAGAGTCA
The DNA here is from genome assembly GCA_038442645.1 of Agave tequilana. Lineage (NCBI taxonomy): Eukaryota > Viridiplantae > Streptophyta > Magnoliopsida > Asparagales > Asparagaceae > Agave > Agave tequilana. The sequence goes on from JAVJIF010015647.1 coordinate 1,148, forward strand.
GTGGGGATTCACTCCCCCGAGCATAATTATCAACCAACTTGTCCTCCTTCTCCACCTAGTCCACAATATTTTCCAGATTCATACTCAGTTCCACCCGTCCAAAATAGGAAACCATCAATTTTTGAAATGAGTATGCGTGAGTCCAAACACGAATCCCAAAATCTGATGGACTCATAATTTCACTACCACTTCCAAGACAATTCTTCATCTTTTCATCAAAACAATGAACCTATCAACTATGAAAAGATGCTTAAAGCCATGACTCAGGCTCAAAACACTCGTAATCGTGACATAGATATGATGGTCGAATCTCTACATTCTCACCGTTGGACCAGTACTGATGTCACGTACCATTCTGTTAGAGCCGAAGAGTCATGTTGTTTTGAAAATCAAGATTCTATTTCAGAACAACCATTTGAACTTGCCCAAACTCTAAATTTAAAAAAAATATTGACAGTTTGGCAAGTTATTCCTTTCCTGAAATAGAACTTGAGAATGAATATGATCTTGAACCCCAACTTAGTGATTCAATTCTTCTTCCTGATTCAATAATGACTCCGGTATCTTCACCTGATTTCGATCTTTCCCCGAGTCAACGTTGGATCCTATGCCTATTCATCATGAAATTGAATCCCCCATCTTTGAGGATCATATTGAACTTGACCAATTATACAATTTTGAAAATCCTATTGACAAATTGGCAAGTTCTCAATTTTTTGATATTGAACTCAATGAGATATGTGACCTAGGTTCTCAAATCTGTGATCCAGTTCAACTTTCTGAATTAATATTGACTCCTGTTTTGTTACCAAACTTGAGTAATATTTTAGAGTCAGTTTTGATTCGTACACCTATCATTCCTGAACTGGAATCACCCATATTAGGACACATCCCATTGCTAGAAAATACATATGGACTTGAGTTTCAACTTCTTGACTTGGACCCGTTTCTTGAACCAAACCTGAACCTTACTTGACTTAAGTCACCTTCCTGAGTCGGTATTAGTTCCTGTCCTTCCTGAGTCTAAGTCAACCGTTCTATCATTTCATACTCCATTCTGGGACGAGGTGGTTGACAAATTTGACTCCGAAATTAGTTATGGAATATGGAAATTAGATGGGGTTAAATATTTAATAAAGATCCTTTATGGATACATCTTTTTAATGGGTTATATTAGAGAAATTGTTGGTAGGTTCCTCTGAACCCAAAGAAAAGTCGATTGGCCGCATTTTGTGGACCAATCAGACCACCACCATAAGGTAACATTTTCCTTCCCTTTCGTCTTTTTCATGCATCTATGCATTAATTCATACATTGAGGACAATGCATGAGATAGGTATGGGGGAGGGTCTAACATAACTTTTCTTTTTGTTTAAAAAAAAAAGAAAAAAATAACATTTTTCTTTACTTTAAAAAAACTTTTTGAAAATGGAAACAATATTTTGACATATTTTTTGTAAGAAAGTAAGTTAATTTTAAGGAATAGGAAAATCCAAATTAGGATTTTTATACTTGGTCAAAATAAGATTATTTGTTTGATTTTAAGGGTTAGGAAGATAATTTGTCAAAGTAATTTAGTCTTGATCTTTACCTTGATGAAGTATGCACACCTCATACACTTACATACTTAGGTTCAAAAACAAAGATTCTTATGCCTTATAAAAATATATATATATAAAAAATAAACAAATCTAATTATTGATTAGCTAGGTGCTTTGGCCTAAGCAAGCCTTAGTATTTATAGCGAAAGATAATTAGATAAGTTTGAAAAAAAAAAGAAAAAAAAAGATAACAAATCTAATTATTGATTAGCTAGGTGCTTTGGCCTAAGCAAGCCTTAGTATTTATGCGAAAGATGATTAGATAAGTTTGAAAGAAAAAAATATATAACCCTCTGATTAAGCTGGGTATTTGTGTCTAATAAAGCATAAGTATTCACGCCTAAAAGGGGTCCATATAATAAAACCCTTAGTTTTGTGGCCTTGTTTGCTCGAGTCCTTAAGTCCTTGGGGTGTTTTCTCACCTGGTGCCCTAAGACCGTTTGGTTTGGGAGTCATCGATTAAAGGCTCGTTACATGGACAGATTAGAAAGCCTAATAGAACTAAGGAATAATACCACAAAAAAAAGTATATATATATAAATAAATAAGGCATAAGAGTTAGAGTTAATGAACCCTTAGTCAAATTTTTCACAGTCACAAGGTGCTATGACTTAAGGTAAGTAATAGACTATATGAGAAGTACAATTTGACTCCTTACTCTGATTGATAACAAATTTTTGAATAGAGACTAAGTGTAGGAATGAAAAATTCAGTTTTCCTATAACTTATAGATTGCTTAAATCTTACAATTATATTTCAAATATTTTTCTCTTTCAAAATGCTTTTCTAAAATACTAACTCTTTATTTCCCTTTCTTTATGGATTTTGTGGGTGCAATCCGCTGAAAACCCTCACGAGACAAAACTCGTCCTCTAGGGAAAACCTAGAGGTTTAACGGCTTGTTGCACATGCTCAGTGCAATCGCGTGACCTGCGAAAGTGGTCTAATAATCTCTAGTATAGTTTTAGTTGTTTTGCTCGAGGACGAGCAAAAGATAGGTATGGGGTGTGATTGGTCGCTAATGTTGCATATTTAATATCATATGTCCATACTAATTATAGAATAAATGCCTGCATTGTCCTAATTAATTGTTTAATTTATTTGCAGGCCCCAATCTTTAAGGAGATGAACAGAAATGAGCCCAAAGCCCACCAAAATTCTGAATTAAATCAGAATTAATTCGCACCAAGTAAATCAGGGCAAAATCAAGAGGTGAAAAACGGTTGAGAAGAATCCTCTCAGAATCGATCGGTTAAAGCCAAGAATCCAAGGCCATTTCGTCAGAATCCGGGACTCCAACTGACAAACCAACTCCAGATAAAGTCAGAAGGCGAAACCAAGCTGACCCACCAATAGGGTGTGGCCACCTGGCCACACCCTGGCCGCGGAAACGTGGCAAAAGTCGCATTTCCGCTGCAATCTTGGGGAGTTAGGGGGAGCGTTTGCTCCCCCGACCTCCCCGGGATCCTGCTTACTGGGTTTTCTGCCTATAAAAGGCCATTCTTTGTGCTGAAAATGGACGACCATGCAGAGTTAGAATTTAGACTAGTTTTCATTTGTAGTTAGGTTTTTCTTTTCTTTATTATGTAATTGTATGTGTATGTAAGCTTAGGATTAGATGATGATTCATGTAAGTAAGAGAGAGAGGCTGATGTTAAGAGTGACACCGATATACCCTCCTCCTTTCTTCCATTGTTTCAGTAAGTAATAAAGGTAAATGCTTTGTTTTTATGTTCTGCTTTACTTTACTTTTCTTTTGCTTTCTTCTTCCTCCTTCTACTTTACCTCGTTTGTTTTTGTTTAGTTTACAAGTGAATTCCAAAGCACAAGTACAACGATGTTATGTGAGTGCCAACGATAGTTCATGAAGACGTTCTCCTCCTCAAGATGTATCACTTCATGCTTGTGCTAGACTTGATGATATAATGCGAACAGGGACTGAGCTCGGGCTTATGATCTATGCGTTGAACGCTTCCTAAACAAAGGTAGAACATGCAAAGGTTTTCAGGTAAGTCATCAATCAATCTAGGTAAGTATTTCTTCAACCTTCTTTCTTTTCTTTTATTTCTTTAGCATAGATCGCATTCACGATTTCTTTCACCACATCTTCCAAATCGTTTTCACTCTTTTTTCCAATTCATTTGTATATAGTCATTCTCCGGTTTTCTCCACCTTCTTCATATATCGCTTTCTTTTTAACTTTAACCTTTAACATAACTCTTTCATTTTATTTCTTTAAAACAGAGAAAAACTTTCACTTTTATTTTCTTAACGATTTCAATAAAGAACGTAAATACTTCTATCGTAAAACCCTCCTTGTGGATCACGACCCGCATAGCCACTTGCTATAGCGGAAGAATTGAGCACTTACACATTTTTATTATAAGTTCTGAAATCTCGTATTTTGTGTGCAGGTTTAGCCTTAATCACCGGTGCCCTAAGACCGTTTGGTTTGGGAGTCATCGATTAAAGGCTCGTTACATGGGCAGATTAGAAAGCCTAATAGAACTAAGGAATAATACCACCAAAAAAATTTATATGTATAAATAAATAAGGCATAAGAGTTAGAGTTAATGAACCCTTAGTCAAAATTTTCACAGTCACAAGGTGCATATGACTTAGGGTAAAGTAATAGACTGGATGAGAAGTACAATTTGACTCCTTACTTTAATTGATAACAATTTTTGAATAGAGACTAAGTTTAGGAATGAAAAATTCAGTCTTCCTATAACTTATAGATTGCTTAGATCTTACAATTATATTTCAAATATTTTCCTCTTTCAAAATACTTTTTGAAAATACTAACTCTTTATTTCCCTTTCTTTATGGATTTTGTGGGTGCAATCCGCTGAAAACCCTCACGAGATAAAACTCGTCCTCTAGGGGAAACCTAGAGGTTTAACGGCTTGTTGCACATGCTCAGTGCAATCGCGTGACCTGCGAAAGTGGTCTAATAATCCTCAGTATAGTTTAGTTGTTTTGCTCGAGGGCGAGCAAAAGATAGGTATGGGGGTGTGATTGGTTGCTAATGTTGCATATTTAATATCATATGTCCATACTTATTATAGAATAAAAGCCTGCATTGTCCTAATTAATTGTTTGATTTATTTGCAGGCCCAATCATTAAGGAGATGAAGAGAAAAGAGCCCAAAGCCCACCAAAATTCTGAATTAAATCAGAATTAATTCGCACTCACTGAATCAGGACAAAATCAAGAGGTTGAAAACCGGTTGAGAAGAATCCTCTCAGAATCGATCGGTTGAAGCAAAGATCAAACGGCCATTTCTTCAAATCTCGGAGCCAAACTGCAAAACCAACTCCAGATAAAGTCAGAGGGAGAAACCGGGGAGACCCACCAACAGGGTGTGGCCACCTGGCCACACCCTGGCTGCGGAAACGCGGCCCAAGCCGTGTTTTCGCGGCAAAGTTGGGGAGTTAGGGGGAGCGTTTGCTCCCCCGACCTCCCCGGGATCCTATAGATTGGGTTTTTGCCTATAAAAGGCCTGTACTTCCGCTGAAAATTGGACGACCATGCAGAGATAGGACTTAGCCAAGTTTTTCATTTCTTAGTTTAGGTTTTTCTTTTCTTTTCATGTAAATTGTATGTAGGCTTAGGTTAGATGATGATTCATGTAAGTAAGAGAGAGAGGCTGATGTTGAGTGTGACACCGATGTACCCTCCTCCTTTCTTCCATTGTTTCAGTAAGTAATAAAGGAAATGCTTTGTTTTTATGTTCTTCTTTACTTTACTTTTCTTTTGCTTTCTTCTTCCTCCTTCTACTTTACCTCGTTTGTTTTTGTTGAGTTTACACGTGAATTCTAAAGCACAAGTATAACGATGTTATGTGAGTGCCAACGATAGTTCATGAGACGTTCTCCTCCTCAAGACGTATCACTTCATGCTTGTGCTAGACTTGATGATATAATGCGAACGGGGACTGAGCTCGGGCTTATGATCTATGCGTTGAACGCCTCCTAAACAAAGGTAGAACATGCAAAGGTTTTCAGGTAAGTCATCAATCAATCTAGGTAAGTATTTCTTCAACCTTCTTTCTTTTCTTTATTTCTTTAGCATAGATCGCAATCACGATTTCTTTCACCACATCTTCCAAATCGTTTTCACTCTTTTTTCCAATTCATTTGTATATAGTCATTCTCCAGTTTTTTTCACCTTCTTCATCTATCACTTTCTTTTTAACTTTAACCTTTAAAATAACTCTTTCATTTTTATTTCTTTAAAACAGAGAAGAACTTTCGCTTTTGTGTTCATAATGATTTCAATACAAGAACGTAAACGCTTCTATCGCAAAACCCTCCTTGTGGATCACGACCCACATAGCCACTTGCTATCGCGGAAGAATTGAGCACTTGCACATTTCCTTTTTTTTTAGTTCTGAAATTTTGTATTTTGTGTGCAGGTTTTGCCTCAATCAATGTCTAGTGATGAAAATCCCACACCTTGTAGACGACGCTATTAGGTTGAGATTTATCCCATTCGCACTTAAGGACCTAGCAAAGAAGTGGCTCTACAACTTAGCAGCCGGTTCCATCACGTCTTGGATAGTTTCATCAAGGTTTCTTGAAGAAATTCTATCCTATCCATAAAACATCTCTCATTAGGAAGACAATCATGTAATTCAAGCAAGAACCTAGTGAACCGTTCTGGAGGTACTTTGAGCACTTTAAGGACCTCCTTGTCCAATGTCCACACCATGGAATAGAGAAATGGCGACAATGCCAAATTCTCTATGACGGTTTAGACTATTCCACCAAAACCCTCTTAGAAAGTATGTGCCAAGGGGGTTTCTTGCAGAAAGATGAAGATGAAGGATGGGATTTGTATGAAATTTAGCTGAGAAGACCATCCAATGGGAATCTGCTAGTGAGACCTCTAGGAATCCTAACTCCATCTCTTCAAAAGGAGGTCTCCATTCCATCGAATCGTCTATCGCTAATGAGGCTAAGTTAGCTAACCTGGCTAGAAGACTGGAAGCTCTAGAAACGAAAGAACCAAGTCCAGTCAATCAAGTTAGCCCGAACCAATTTCCAACACCGGGCTGCACTTACTGTCAAGCCATGAATCATGTGTTCGAGGAGTGCTCAGTGTTTCAGGCTCAGCAATCCTACCATGAACCGATGAATGCGGCCTTTTCAAGGCCGAACAATAACCCTTACGCTCCAACGTACAATCCCGGCTGGAGAAATCACCCTAATTTCTCATGGAGCCAGAATAACTCTGACCATTCACGATCAAATCATGCTAGCCACTTCCATCATGGTAATAACTCTTCCAATCATCAACCCAACTTCTCTAATTTCCATAATAATTTTCCCAACCATCCACCAAACTTTCCGAATTATCAACAGAACTTTTCTAATCAAGCTCCATAATCCTCCTTCCAGAATCCTCAATTAGAAAGGAGAATGAATTACTTTGAAAGAAACATGGAACGATATATGAAAAACCAAGACTCTCTCATGCAAACCATTCAGAGGTTAGAGGTTCAAATGAGTCAACTAGCCAACCCACAGAATGAGAGACAAAAGGTACCCTGCCTAGTCAGCCAGTCACCAATCTGAGGAATTCCCAACAAGCTCATTTGGCTGAGGATCCTTCATTCAATCAATGTAATATTGTTCATAAATTGAGGTCAGGAAAGAGAGTTGATAACCAAGTGTCAACACCACCCAATCCCATTCAGCACAACCACAATCAAGCTTCTACCTCATCAAATCCAAGTTCTTCCAATTCTGACAAATTTGAAAAAGACAAGTCAGCTAGCCAAGTGCACCAGCCTATAGTACCATTTCCTAATAGGCTGAAAAATAACAAGCAAAATTCGCACATGGACAAGATAATCGAGATGTTTAACCAAGTGAAGATAAATGTGCCACTCCTTGATGCCATCCAACAAGTTCCTTCCTACGCTAAGTTTGTTAAGGACATGTGCACCAAGAAGAGAAAGACTAATGTTCCAAAGAAGGTCTTCTTAGCCACTAATATTAGTGAGCTATATCGGGTTCTATCCCTGTCAAGTACAAGGATCCAGGTAGTCCCACCATTGCCTGCACAATAGGACAAGCCGAGATTAGTCGTGCACTTCTTGACTTGGGGGCAAGTATCGACTTGCTTCCATTCTCTGTTTATCAACAACTCGGGTTGGGTGACCTTAGTCCAACTCGAGTCACCATCCAACTGGCCGACCGTTCTATTAAAGTTCCAAAAGGGGAAATTAATGATGTCCTGATCCGGTAGGAGAGTTCATTTACCCTGTCGATTTCATAATTCTGGAGACACAACCTGTGTCGAACTCCAATCGTCGGGCTCAAACTCCTGTTATCCTAGGTCGACCATTCCTTGCTACTGCTAATGCCATCATTAATTGTAGGAATGGGTCTATGAGGTTAACCTTTGGGGATATGACTAGAGAAGTCAATGTCTTCAATCTAGGAAAACAACCCCGCGATATCGAGGACCAAACATTTGAAGTCAACCTTATTGAGAACTTGACAAGTGAACATGGAGAAGAATTAGAATCAAAAATGGAGAGTGAGTTCGGGTTAGAGTCTGACGACTTTAATCTTATCAGGTGGTAGATTCTGCCGTGAATTGGGCTTCAAACCCTATTTCACCAACAATGGAGCCAACAGATTTGACTAATCCTTCTAGTGAGCCTTCCTCTTCCTTAGAATGAAAGCTCTACCTGCGCATCTCAAGTACGCCTATCTAGGTGAACAAGAGACCTTTCCTGTCATCATTGCCTCCCATTTAAATGACGGGGAAGAAGAAGATCTAAAAGCTATTCTAAGAAAACATAGGGAAGCTATTGGGTGGACTATGACTGATATCAAGGGATTAAGTCCAACCATCGTTCAACATCGCATTCATCTCAATGAAGACGCCACACCTAAGAGAGACCCGCAGCGTACGTTAAACCCTATAATGCAAGAGGCGGTTCATGTTGAAATCATAAAACTCTTAGACAATGGGATAATTATCCTATTTCTGATAGCCAATGGGTCAGTCCTGTCCATGCGGTCCCAAAAAAATCTGGTTTCACCGTAGTGAAAAATGAGAATAGAGAATTGGTTCAAACTCGACTTCCCACGAAGATTCGAGTTTGCATTGACTATAGGAAACTAAATGCTGCAACTCGTAAGGACCATTTTCCACTTCCCTTCATTGATCAAATGCTTGAACGTTTAGCGGGTCACGAGTATTACTGTTTCTTGGATGGTTACTCGGGCTATAACCAGATCCCTATCGCTCCTGAGGACCAAGAAAAGACTGCGTTCACATGTCCATTTGGGACATTTGCTTATCGTCGAATGCCCTTCGGCTTATGCAATGCCCTAGCAACGTTTCAACGTTGCATGTTGAGTCTTTTCTCTGATATGGTAGAACGCTTCTTAGAAATCTTCATGGATGATTTCTCCATCTACGGAGATTCATTCACTCAATGTCTCCACCATTTAGAACTCGTCCTCCAACGTTGTGCTGAGAAAAATTTGACACTGAACTGGGAGAAATGCCACTTCATGGTAAAACATGAATTGTCTTGGGTCATGAAATCTCCAAGAAAGGAATTGAAGTGGATAGAGCCAAAATTGACGTTATTGCTAAGCTTCCCATGCCCAAATGCGTTAAGGACATTAGATCCTTCTTAGGACACGCTGGTTTTTACCGACGATTTATCAAGAATTTTAGCAAAATTGCTAGGCCCTTGACTAATCTGTTAGCTAAGGATGTATCCTTCACTTTCGATACTGAATGCATAAATTCTTGGAGAAGCTTAAGAGAGAGCTTATTTCTGCACCAATCATATCTGCACCAGATTGGTCTAAGCCGTTTGAGATCATGTGCGATGCTTCTGATTTTGCCATAGGCGCTGTCCTAGGACAACGCATTGATAACAAGCAGCATGTGATCTACTACTCTAGTAGGACTCTCAACGATGCTCAACTGAACTACACTACGATCGAGAAGGAATTCTTGGCAGTAGTGTTTGCCTTAGAGAAGTTTCGTCCTTACCTACTAGGATCCAAAACCACCGTTTTCACCAATCATTCTGCGCTTAGGTACCTCATGATGAAGAAGGATGCCAAGGCCCGACTCATTCATTGGATCCTCCTTCTTCAAGAATTCGATCTTGAAATTTGAGATAAGAAAGGCGTAGAAAATGTCGTTGATGACCACCTCTCACGGATCCCTAATTCTCCATGCAACGAATTACCCATAATGAGAATTTCCTGATGAACATCTCTTAGCTATCTCTAGGGAACCTTGGTTTGCTGATATAGTGAATTACTTAGTCACAAACCAAACTCCGTCTCATTGGTCCAAAAATGATGTTTACCGGTTCTTATCCCAAGTCCGGTATTTCTTTTGGGAGGAACCGTATCTTTTCAAGTACTGTCTAACCAGATTATTAGGAGATGCATTCCCAATGAGGAGGTTAGGAGTGTTCTATCTTTCTGTCACGAACTTGCATGCGGTGGACACTTTGGTCCCCGCAAGACTGCTGAAAAGGTGCTACAAAGTGGGTTTTATTGGCCCACTCTGTTCAAGGATGCTTATGAATTCTGCAAGACGTGCCCTAGATGCCAAATGGTAGGAAGGATTTCAAACCGAAATATGATGCCCCTCAACCCAATCCTAGAAATAGAACTCTTTGATGTTTGGGGCATCGACTTTATGGGTCCATTTCCTAATTCATTTGGGAACCAATACATATTGGTTGCTGTGGATTATGTGTCCAAGTGGGTAGAAGCCATTCCATGTAAAACTAGTGATAACAAAGTTGTCATAAAGTTTTTGAAAGAGAACATTTTTTCCCGCTTCGGAACCCCTCGTGCTATCATCAGTGATAATGGCACTCACTTTTGCAATAGATCTTTGAAGCACTTATGCGAAAGTATGCCATAACTCACAAGTTGTCCACACCTTATCATCCTCAAACCAATGGGCAAGTTGAGGTTTCAAATAGACAAGTCAAGCTTATATTGGAGAAAACTATGAACAAAAACCGAAAGGATTGGTCCATCAAACTTGTAGATGCTCTATGGCCTACAGGACCGCCTTCAAGACGATTCTAGGAATGTCTCCCTATAGGTTAGTCTATGGCAAACTTTGTCACTTGCCCGTTGAGTTAGAGCACCGAGCCTTATGGGCAATCAAGCAATTGAATTCGACTTGACTAAGGCCGTGACCTTCGGAAATTACAAATTTCCGAATTGGAGGAGTTGAGAAATGAAGCCTATGAAAATGCTAGGATCACTAAAGAGAGAGTCAAGATTTTCCATGACAAGAACATCGTAAGAAAAACCTTTGTTCCCGGACAAAAAGTCTTACTCTATAATTCTAGGCTTCATCTTTTTCCAGGAAAATTGAAATCGAGATGGACTGGGCCATTCGTTGTAAAAACCGTGTTTCCACACGGTGCAGTTGAGATCAGTGACCCCAAGAATGGAAATGACTTTAAGGTAAATGGTCAACGCCTTAAACCTTTCTTCGAATCGGTGCTGGTAAATGAAACGGCAATGGGTCTTTTTGACCCAGTGTATCAATAACTTTCCTCCTTTTCATTTTATTTCATGCACTTATACATTTCTTTCATACATTGGGGACAATGCATGAGATAAGTGTGGGGGAGGGTTCTAACATGACTGATATAAAAAAAATGGATATATATATTAAAAAAAAACTTTTTTTTGAAAAGGGTAGACAATATTTTGATATATTTTTTGTAAGCATTTAAGTCAATTTAAGGAATAGGAGAATCATAATTAGGATTTCTTACACTTGGTCAAAATAAGATAACTTGTTTGATTTTTAGGGTCAGGAAGAAAAATTGGGAAAGTAATTTAGTCTTGATATTTACCTTGATGACATATGCACACAAAATACACTTACACACTTAGGGTTTAAAAACAGAGACTCTTATGCCTTATAAAAAATATATATATAAAAAAAGTCTAATTATTGATTAGCTAGGTGCTTTGGCCTAAGCAAGCCTTAGTATTTATGCAAAAGATAATTAGATAAGTTAAAAAAAAAATGTGTTCCCTCTGATTAAGCTGGGTATTTATACCTCATGAAGCATAAGTATTCACGCCTAAAAGGGGTACATCGTATAAATAAAAACCTTAGTTTTGTGGCCTTATCTGCTCGAGTGTCTAAGTCCTTAGGGGTGTTTTCTCACCTGGTGCCCTAAAAATGTCCGATTTGGGTGTCACCGACTGAATGCTAAACATGGGTAGATTAGAAAGCCTAATGAAATTGAGGAATAAATTTCACAAAAAAATAAATAATATAAGGCATAGGAGTTAATGTTGAAGAACCCTTAGTAAACTTCATAGTCACGATGGTGCATACGACTCAGGGTAAATTAATAGACTAGATGAGAAGTACAATGTGACTCCTTACTTTAATTGATGACATATTTTTGAATAGAGACTAAGTTTAGGAATGATAAATTTGATATTCCTATAACTTATAGATTACTTAAACTCTCACAAATATACTTCAAATATTTTCTCCTTCCAAAAAAAAGGAAAAAAAAACGCTTTTCGAAAATACTAACTTTTTTCTCTTTCTTTTTGGATTTTGTGAGTGTAATCCGCTGAAAACCCTCACGAGACAAAACTCGTCCTCTAGGGGTAACCTAGAGGTTTAACGGCTTATTGCACATGCTCAGTGCAATCGAGTGACCTGCGAAAGTGGTCTAATAATTGATTAGAATTAGTTTGATGTTTTGCTCGAGGGCGAGCAAGAGATAAGTGTGGGGGTGTGATTTGTCACATATGTTGTATATATTTTGTCACCTTACCATGCTTTTTAGCTAATAAATCATATTAATAAGCTTTCTTTTCTTTGCTAAATGTAGGCCAAGTGCTTAAAGAAAGAAAAGAGAAACAAGCCCAAAAGCCCACCAAATTCTGAATTAATTCAGAATAAATTCGAAATGAAGAAATCTGGGCTAAATCTTGGCAAATCAAGAGGTTGAGAAGAATCCTCCCTGAATCGAGCGATTGAAGCCACAAATCAAAGGTTGTTTTCGTTAACGATTGGAGCAGAAACAAGAAAACCAGCAGTAGATACGGACCAAACACCAAACTAGTGATCTCCCCCTTTTGGTGTGGCCACCTGGCCACACCAGGGCCGCGGAAACGCAGCCCAAGCCGCGTTTCCGCGGCCAAATAACTTCTGTTGGGGGAGCGTTTGCTCCCCCAATCTTCCCGGGATCCTACTCGTTTGGTTTTTGGCTATAAATATGGATTTCAGCAAAGAAAAAGGTAGCGAAGACTAGGATTAAGTTTTGCATTTATTTTCTTAGGATTTAGGCTCTTTGTTAGCTAGAACGAAAGTTGTAATCTTGCTTTTTAATTTGTAGTCCAGTATCAAAATTTGTGAGAGAGAGGACTGAGAGCTTGTACTTGAAGATTGAAGTGACAGCAATACAAAAGTCGAGCCAAGTTTTCTTCCACTTGCAGTACGGTATGATTTGCATAATGTTTATGTTGTTTTCATTATTTTCTATGGATCACTAAACATTTTTCTGGGCTAGCTATCATCACTTTCTCTTGTTCTTCTTCTTCTCTTCTGTTTTTAAAAGAAAAAGACCCGATGACTCATATGCATGTCTCACTTAAAAGCCTTTCATTTTGAAAGTGTTCTTGAAGGCACAAGAGGATGGGTATGGATGGTTGAATTCACAACTCTTTCACAAACATGTCTTGAATCGTTTTTAATTCATTCTTGCTCTTCGCGCTTGATGTTTTAATATTCGATTCTATGATTTCTTGAAGAAAAAGACTCAACTTTTCTAACATCTTATGTGCTTTACTTAAAACTTTCTAAAAAGTTAACTCTAAGTTTTGCAAATGATCATTTGAGGGACTTAACATTTTAAGAGAAGAATGAACAATTGAGTAGTGAGATAGTGAGCCCAGACTTTCTTTATTATTACAAACAACAAAACAATTTCCAAGTTTTCTCAATCACCTTCTCTAAAACCTTTTCTAAAAGTTGGAATTTTTCTTTCATTCATCTCTTTCTTTCCATTCTCTTTTTCATAAGAAACGAACACAATTCCTTGTTTTAAAACGATTCACCGAAAAGCTTCTATCGCATCCCTCCTCGTGGACACGACCCGTTAGCCACAAGATACACGGTAAACTCTTAAACTTTTTGATTGTTCTTTATTTTAGCAAACATCTCACCAATTTAAAATGAACAAACTTCAATACTGACTTGAGTATGGAACCTTTGCGTGAGTCCAAGCAACAACCGCAAAAACCGATGAACTCATAATTTCACCACAATTTCCAAAATCAACTTCCATGCTCATCTTTTCAAGAAAAACCAATTACAAAAAGTATGGAAGACATGATTCCAAATTCGAATTCTGTTACCCAACCTATCAGTAGGTTAGACTCAATTATGAGCGATTTGATCAATGAAAGCAAGGATAATCTTTCTTGTCAACCGTTGACCATCCTTATATTCCTCACTCTACCGATTGGACCCAAGAATCATGTTCTTTTGGAACCCAAGATTCAATTTCAGAACACACATTTGAACATGACCAATCTCCAAGTTATGAAAGTCGCCTGGACATTTTGGCAAGTTATCCTTCCCTAAAATTGAAATCGAACCTGAATATGATCCTGAACTTCCTGTTGGGAACTCCATTTCACTTTTTAATTCAATAATGACCCCGGTATCCTTACCAGATTTTTCTCTTTTCCGGAGTCAACATTGAATCCTGTACCCATACACCGTGAATAGAATCACTAATATCTTATGATCTCACATCATTATGGGGACAGTGTGTGAACATCAATTCTTTGATTTGAACTCTATTTTTGAACCAATTTTGACTCTCATTGTTGACTCTCGACTTGATCCGAGTCAACTTCCTGAGTCGGTATCAGTTTTTGTTCCTGTTCCATTTGAGTCCAAATCACTCATCTCTCAAAATCACACTTCATTGTTGGACAAGAATGTTGAAGAAAATGACTCAATAATTATTTTTGAAATTGGAAATTAGATGGGGATAGTTTTTTAAATAAGATCATTCATTCAATCAACATTTTATTGGGTCATATTAAAGAGGTCATTAGTGGGTTCCTGCACGATCCACGCTATTTTGATTGGGTAGCAACGCTTGGCCCAATCAGACCCCCACCAGAGCCACCCCTTGAGGTAATCTCCTTCCCTCTCCATTTGTTTCATGTATTTACACATTCACGATGCATTGAGGACCATGCATGAGATAAGTGTGGGGAGGGTTTACTAACATAGTTAGTTTTATATTTTCTTTCTTTTACACTTCTTTTACTTAAACAAAACAAAACAAAATCTTTTATATAAAAAACTTTTCTTTTCTTCTTTACAAAACTTTTTGAAACAAGAGAAATAGTTTTTTTGTTTTAAGAAAATTAAGATTATCTTAGGAATTAGGAAGACCTAAAATTATGAAATTTTAAACCAAGTCAAAATAATAGATCTTGTCTAAATTATAGGATAAGAAAGTAAGATTGAAAAGATAATTTGATCTTGAATTTTTGCCTTAGATTTATGCACTCCACACTTACACAATTTTGGGATTGAAACAAAGACTGAAAATGCCATAAAAATATATATTAAAAAAATTTATGATAAATAAAAACCATCTATTGAAGTTGGATAATTATGTCTCAGGAAGCATGATTATTCATACCTAAAATAGTGTACAAAAACAAAATAACCCCCTTTAGTTTTGTGGCCTTGGTTACTCGAGTCCTTAAGTCCGAGGGATGTTTTCTCATCTGGTGCCCTAAGACCATCTAGTTTGGGAGTCACCGGCTAAAGGCTCACTACCCGGGTAAATAAGAAAGCCTAAGAAAACTAAGGGAAGAAAAAAGAAATAAATAAATAAATAAAAATAATAATAATATATATTAAATAAATGGCATGAAAGTTTGAGTCGATATCCCAAAATCTTCACGGTTCACAAAGTGCAGATTTTTCTAAGAGTTTTATGAAAGATCAAAGAGTCAATTCAATTTTAAATTCTTACATTTAATTTATAACAAGATTTTTTGTTGCATTTGACTTAGTTTAAGAAAGAACAATTTCTGGTTAACCTATGACCTTAGATCACTTATGTTTTCGCAAAAATATTTCAACACTTTTCTCTATTTTCAAAATGTATTTTCAAAATACTAACATTTGATTTCTTTCTTTATGGTTTTTGTGGGTGTAATCCGCTGAAAACCCTCAGGAGACAGAACTCCTCTTCTAGGGAAAACTTAGAGATTAACGGCTTGTTGCACATGCTCAGTGCAATCGCGTCATCTGCGAAAGTGGTGTAATAATTTCTTAGTTTTTTGTTTTGCTCGGGACGAGCAAAAGATAAGTGTGGGGGTGTGATTAGTCTCTAACTTTGCATAATTTGTATCACATCTTCACATTGATTTCATATTAAATTTGCTAATAAAGCTTTGCTTGCTTGATTCTAGGTCCATGGTGTGCAATGAAGAAGAAGACCCTAAATCACCATTTAATTGGTGATTAAAAGCCTATTAAAGATAGCCATTGACCTAGAGAGCTGATTCTGTGAAATCAGAGGCTGCAAAGACGAAACCAGGCACAGGGTCTGACAGGGGACAGCGGGACCGCGCGCGGCTCGAAGCGCCGCGGGCGCGGCCCCAGTATGGCCGCGAAAACGAGGCCTGGGCCGCGTTTCCGCGGCCGTACAGCCACGGCGCGCGCGCCGCTTCGGGCAAGGGTTTGTCCCCTGGCCCCCTGTTCCCCTGGTGGCTATAAATACCCCCCTTGGGTTCCAGAGTTGAAGATATACAGAGTTTAGGGTAGTTTTTCATTCCATGTTGTAGTTTAGTTTAGGTTGGTAGTTCTTCCTCTTCCCCATTGTATTTTCCATTTTGTTTTAGATCTTGTAATAGGGAGAGAGAGTGATACATGCTTGGAATGCAAGAGTGCTTGTAATAGAAGGTGACAATCTATGAAAGCTGCTCTCTTTACCTCTCTATGTTTTCTTCTCTCCAATCTCTTTTACATGTGTAGCTAACTTTTCTCTCATGGTAACTAACTACTAACCACTAACTTGCTAATTTCTTATTTGATAATCCACATGAATCTAATAGCCTCGGTTTGGCCTTGCTCTTGCAAGAGCCATTGATGGCTCATGATGATGGATCTAACACTCTAACTTCCTAACCACTAACAAGCTAACATTACTTTACTCCATGCTTACTTTTCTATAGTATTGATGGTTTAAGTGTAGCTTGCACTTGTTTGATGAGTTGGGTTGTGATGAGTTACATATGGGTCATGCTTTGAATCACTCATGAACCAAGGACTAGTGATGGCCAATGATACATGTGAGGCAACTATCACTAAGAGGTTAGCATGTTAGTGGAGTCATTCGTAGTTAGTGCCATGAGTTTTCTTTCTTTTCACTTTGTTTAGAAACATTTCAAAAACCACAAACATATTCTTTTCTATGTTTCCCACTTCTTTGTGTTTCACCGTACTTCTCTTTTCATTCTTTTCTTTCTTTTCTTTTCATTCTTTAAAACTTTGAAGAATCTTTAACAAACACGTGAATCAACCGTAAAGCTTCTATCACCTCCCATCCTTGTGGATTCGACTCGTTTTAGCCTCTATGCTATAACGGAAGTATCGAGGAAGCCAAGCACACACACTTTAAATCTAACTTCAAAACATACACTTTTCGTGCACGGTTTTACCCCGATCAGCTAGCTTGTAGATAACAGGTGTCAAGTTAGCATGTCAAATATCAGGTGATAGCATGGTAAGGGTTAACATATCAAGCATGTGCATGGTGAGTAATAGAGTAGCAGTTGAGAACAATCAAGCAGAGCTGAACAAGCTAGAGGCATGGATAACGAACAGTGTTTAGTCACTAATGCGCTTGGCAGAGTTACCGGGACGACCCGGCTTAAAATGCGAGTCTAAAATCTGGCAGCATCCCGCCTAGGCGAATCTAGTGAATAAAGCGCTTAGCGCTAACATGCCTATCAGGCGATGCTAAAACGGAACTAGTCGTTAATAAATCTTAGAGAAAGTAAGCCCAAAGGCTGAGCAATACGAGGACGTAGCTAAACCGTGCCGAAAGAGGTTACGCATTCAAGCTCGGCTCGCAGACACATGGTGTAGCTGGTAAAACCCAGGGAGTTCAAACTAAGCAGAAACATAGTAAGTCGCGCCTAACAAGGCTATGCAATTAAGCTCTGCTAGCAGCCACACGGCTTAGCTATGCCTCCGGTGAAGCTAGAAAACTTAGAGAGTTTAAGGCCGAAGGCTGTTAGTACCTGCAAAAGATGTTAGTATCATACAGGCATAGATATAGTGTCATCTACGCTATTACAAGCATTATAGTATATCACCTAGTACAAGCTACGACATGTCCACAGATTACAACTCACATGAATTCATGAAAATACAGATACAAGTACAATACACCCGTCTAAGCGGGATAACCAAATCAAGGCGAGGACACTTGCCTAAATACAAACTGATGAAAATGCTGGGAACTCTAGAATTTTTGCGCACGAACTCCGTAGCAGGGAAACACAAAAGCAAGAAACGAACGGCGGCTTGGCCCATTGGTGGTCGTCGGCCCTAAGGTGGTGCGCCACCACGTGGGGAGGCCAAGGGGGTGATCGCCCAAGGAGAAGGAGGGAGAAGAGAAAGGAAGGGTAATGGTGTTGGTGGTGGTAGTGGTGAAGGTAATGGAGTTGGATTTTGTTGGAGAAGGAAAAAGGAAGGTGATGGAGATGATGACGAAGGTGATGTTGGAGGTTGAAGTAGTGGTTACGGGGGTTATTTTTGATGGTAAGGGTGAAGATGGGGTGGTGGAGAGAGAAGTACAAGAGGAAGTAGTGAAACAGGAGTTGTAATAATGGTGAAGGTGATGTTGAAGAAGATGGTAGAGTTGTTACCGGAATAGTCATAGGAATGGTTGCCGAAGACATCGATGAAGAGGGAATGGCCAGCGTAGGGTTTGGGGTAGTGGCCGGCTTAGGTGGTGGAGGAGTGGAGGTGTTTTTTGTGGAGGGATTTATAGGTGATGGTTGTATTGAAGAAGGTAAAGGAGATAGGGGAAGTTTGGTGGAGTATGGAGTTTAGAGTTTGTGGTGAAATAAATGGAGATAGAGGAGAAAAAAGATGAGAAAGGGAGATGTAGAAGTTGTGGTTGTGGTGGAGATGGAGGAGTGGGTGGTGATAGGGTTTTGATGGAGAAATGAAAAGGAAAGAAGAAGGAAAGGGGTTTGTATTTAGAGTTGGAGCTAAAGGAGAAGGAGAAGGTTAGGGTTAGGGTTTTTTATGAAATGGTGTGATGAGGAGGTAGTTATGGCTAACTTGGTGATAGGAAGAGTGTGATGAGTGGGTTGGGATATTTTGGAGGAGATATTTTGGTGGAAGGATGTAGAATGTAATAGAAGAATGGAGAAGGTTTTAGAATATGGTGGAAGAAAGGAAGGAAGGAAAAAGGAAATGGAAAAGAAAAGGAAAAAAAGAAGAAAATTAATTGGAAGAAAAATAAAAATAATTAGAATGGTAGATCCCCAAATACGGTTGCAGATTTAGAAAATTTCTGAAAAAATATCGGAATCGCCCGAAAATCAAGTATCTCAGAAAGCTCCCCAAAAATTCTAAAAAATCAAGAATATTATAGTAAATATCATGGTGAAATCAGATTAAAGAAATTCAATTCTATTTTTAAATTAAAAATTCTAAAAACTATCATCGATATTAGTCGACACTAAATTTGGCCGAATTTTGATAAATTCAGAAACCCTTTGGTGGACCACTAGGGCGGCAGCTACCCACCCCCACTCTTCTTCTCTCTCTCAAATCTACCACTATCTCCATCTTCTTCTTCTTCAATCACCACCACCATCAATTTATCACCACTTAATTCCACCACCACATCCACTATTCAACCACCCACAACCACCTCCCATCTTTTTCTCTTATCTCCCTCTTCTTCAATTTCACCATCACCACAACCTAAACTCACCACCTTCATATTCTTCTACCTCAAATTCCACCACACCTCCTCCTTTAATCTCCCCAAATTCCTCCACCACAACCACTTGTTCCTCCTCCTACTCCACCATCACAACCTCTTACTCCTCTTCCTCTTTTCTCCTCTAATTTCACCAACCCTCTCCACTAATTTCACCAATAACAACCATCATCACCTCCTATCTCCACCACCATCCATCAACACCAAACACATCCCTCTACTTTCCCATCTCCTCTAGTTGGCTGGTGCGCCGCCCCTCCTGGCAGCGCGCGCCAACTCCGGCCAGCTTGGGCTTCACTATACTGTGAGCTTACAGCCCTCCCTGGCCTTGAGCAGTGCTTCCCTCTCCCTCTCTTTAATTCTTTTCCTCTCTCTAATTAATTCTCTCTCTCCTTTAGCTCTCTCTCCTCTCTTTGCTATCCCTTTCTCTTTCTCTTGTTAACTTCCTCTCTTTTTAACACATACTCTCTCTTTTTGTATTATATATGTATTATATATATATTTGAACACACACGCACGTTGGTTATTTGGAGTTCGAAGACTTCACAGTGTATTCAGAAGATTTTAGGCGAGTGTTCTCGCTTTGTTGGGTACCCAGCTTCAATGGGCTTGTTGAATTTCATATTGTATTTATTGTGGATCATTGTATTTGTACTGGCGTGGGTGTGTACTTGTATTCTATGGACATGTGTATTATACCAGTGTGATGTATTTGTATGGTGTGTTAGATGTTTGTAATACCGTAACTTAATACCTGTAAATATATACTACTTGTGATATTGTTCTATCACTGTGCTTGGCCGACCATTCGTGGTCGTTAGCCTTTAGGTTCAGCCTCTAGGCTTAACTGCTCCGTACTTTTACTACAGCTTTCGGGCCTAAACCCCAAGGTTTTCTAGCTTTGTAAGGAGCTTAGTTACATCGTGCGGCTACGAGCAGAGGCATTTGCCATCCTTGTCAGGCACGGCTTAGCTATGTTCCCGCTTAGCAGTCTTCGGACTTAAACCCTCTAGGTTTTGCAAGCTACATTGTATGGTTGCGAGCACAGCGTAGCTGCTATCCTTGTTAGGCATGGCTTAGCTATACCCCTGCTTTCTTAGCCTCCGGGCTTAATCTCTTAGCGGTTCTCTTACTTGTTGTTATTATTATTTATGTGTGTTTGTGTGGTACTAATATTTTATACAGGTATTCCGGCCTTCGGACTTAACCGCTTTATGGTTCTATACCATAGCCTCCGAGCTTGACCTCTCTGAGATTTATTAAAGTCCTCTGGACTTTTTTTACGCTACGTCTGGTAGACGGACCTGGCATTCAGCACTTTACTTATAACTTTGTTCAAACGTATTTACTCTGTGAGCGCGGCTTCACCACGTGCCGTAGCATAGAGTTCATATGCTCGCTTCGTCGTATGCATTTTGTTGTGCCGCGAGCAGTAATCATACTGAGCATCAAAGTGTCTAGTGTTGTAAGTTAACTTCGCTGGAGCTTTGCTTAGCTCCGATTAGATGTTCACTTGCTTGCTTACCCAATTGCATGCTTGATAGTTTAATTGATTCTTTTATTAATGGTTGCGAAGAATTTGAAATTTTTACTTATACTGTTTTCAAAAAATTATATGTTTTCTGTATTCGTACCGATCTTTTGTATTGATGCCATTTTCCCATATTGTGTTATGCATCAGTTATATCGGCTTTGCTTATCACTTGTCATGCTTTCACTTGATGCGTTAACACTTATCATATTCTCACTTGACACCTGACACCTACTATGTTAACACTTGACTCATGATTATCATATTATGGGAATGCAACTGATATCCTGGTATACTCCAGTACACTTATACTTTTGATCCTCCTGACATGATCCTACTCATTCATGTATACTGATAATCATAACAAACTATAAATATGACAACTTACACCAGGAAAGGAAAAAACGGATGGACTTTAATTTGTGGTTACGTTTACAATGGTTTAGAAATATTGTGCAATATTATACCTCCTTCCCAGGGCATATAATATGACCCTTTCTCTCTATTGTAATGCTTCACAGTATGTTTGGTTAAGCACTGGAACGACACTTGGCCATGGTCCTGGGTATGTACAGGACCTATTGTAAACATAATTCATTGATTTTCTCATCAGCTTTCAATAAATAACCTCGACTTACTCATATGTGATGTATGTGTGCTGGGATGCTAGTACAATACCTAGACATATGAGTCAGATGAGTAATAATAATAAGATGCAAATATATAATTCATCGTGTTGCTTTGCAACTCGGGTTGCATTGTGATTCCGGTTGCATGGATTCGAACTATGGTGACATGAGATATAGGGTATATATAAATATATGAGGGTTTCTTTGTTTGGATTATTCCTTTGATGTATTGTATCATGAAGCCGTAAACTTAGCATGTACAACTGGTTTTGCTCGCATTTGATTTTATCAATTTGATCAGTTTTTATCGATGTTATGCTATTTTCTTAGTTTAGGAGACAACTCAGGTTGTGTGAACTCAGGCTACGGTGACATGAGATAAAGGTATATTGTCATGCCTCGCTTCCCAAACTACAGAGTACGAGTACGCGACGATGGCCAGCAGATACTCACGAAGAGGGAAATCTCTCCCGTGAATACCTTACGTTGTAGTAAAGGAGCCAAATTCATGCGCACATGTATAAAAGACAACTAGAAGTTTCAATTTCACATAAAATATATACATATACAATAATCTTTGTCTGGATATAAGATTTGAAACATAACAAAGCAGAAATTAAAGAAGATACGATTTGGCATCGGGACATAATAACAAAATAAAATGCCAAAATACATAAGATAAAAAACTTCGGACTCATGCCTGGTAGTCTCCCTGGGTTTTTTTGAACAGTGGCTCGTCACTCCTTAGGCTCTGATGCTGAAAATCAAGGTCCGTCAGAAGCGGACCCGCAAGTGCATACACGAAAAGAGGAAGCAATAACATGGAAATATGAAAGTAAATGGGCAATATAAGTAGAGCACTAGAATCAATGAATTATAAATCTGACGGTAACATAAACTGACAGTTAAGATACTAACGAGAGTAACAGAACATTAAATCAGGTGAAATAAGGCCATACATGTATACTATGACATGTATATAATGAACATGAAGCACCCTGGACGAGTAATGTTATATATCATGATCATCAGGTTCAAGATCACAAGATCACAAGTTAAGAACAATTTGATAAGTCCAGAAATATTAGGTAGTCAGATTATCCATGTCACAAATGATAATTCTAAGTCAAGTATGTTTTATTACCCAAACTAATGTAGCTATCCTATGCCCATCCCACAAGACAACTACATATCAAATAAGTGATGCGTGGATAGTAGGGAGAAAGAGTTCACTGTACTCAGGTATCATGTAGCATGTAATAACAGGAGCATGCATAAATAACAATATCACGTGTGCCAACCAAACCCATAAGGGGTCGCCCTTCCAAGCACACCTCCTGAATTTTTCCTGCTACAGTCTCCCCAATAACCCCGGCTTGGTTAATTTTATTAATCAATGTAAGTGCAAGATAATATGTGACTCAGCGTGACAGGATTAGGGATCAGTATCAAAAGTATCAGTATCAAATAGTGATTACAATACACATCAAAATTTCTAGAAAATAGAACACGGTGACAACATCGAGTGACAAATGCATAATAGTATAAGTGATGCCAGTGTATTAGGATGTAGAGATAATTATAATATTAATCATGACATAGGGTGACGTCAACTTACTTGTACAATATTTACTAATTTATGGTTATACTTGAATGATCATTTATGTAACAAACATCCTATACGTGCATGTCTTACAATACACATGATCAGGAAAGGATATGGGAATCGAGATTGGAAAGGAATTTATAAACTAACAAAGGAACACATAAGAGAGAGAGAGAGTATGTGTACTTGCCTGATGTCGTTAGAATCTGAATTCACGTAACTGCAACCGGATCTGGATAAAATTCACAGCCTAAATATTATGTGAATTAATTAGAGACTTGACATGTTATTATTCAGTGATAAGTTAAATAAGAAAGTAATTTTACTATTTATTATAATTTTAGTTGGTTAATATTCAATTTCTGAATTTTTAACAACTATTTAAAAATATAATTTCATGATAAAATACATGCATAAACTAATAAATTGATATATAATGTTTATATTTTACTAAATTATGAATTATATATTTTTTGTGATATTTAGAAATTTAGTGGCTATTTTTAAATAAATTATCATTAAACAATAATTACAAAGAATATATAATTTCATGTTATTCTAGGCAATATTACACTTAAAATAATTTTATAGAGTCCCAAATTTAGTTTATGCTTTTTATGAATTTTCCAGAATTTTCTATGAATTTTCTGGAATTTTTTGAATTAAAATAAACCTAAAAATCAATGAATAAATAATAAATAACTTAACTAGTTTGTTGCTACAGTAACTGGTCTGCTATAATAATAGGTTTGGGTCTGAGTTTGCTACAGTAAAATACTACAATAATTTTTCTACACATTTTTTATTTTATTTATTTCTTTTCTTTTTCTTTTTCTTTTTCTTTTTCCTTTCATTCTTTTTCTCTTTTTTTTTTAATTGGGTCGGGTCCAGGTCTGTATTAACACAGATCCGGACTGGGCCTGTGCCCAGCACAGACCCAGTCGGGTCTGGTCGGGCCAGGCATGGCTCGACTAGACCCAGTCCGGGTCTGGCTCAGGCTAGACTTGGCCCCGGGTCCGCACTGTGCTGTGGGCACAGGCCCAGTCGGGTCTGGTCGGGCCAGGCCGGGCCTGGCATGGCTCGACTAGACCCAGTCCGGGTCTGGCTCAGGCTAGACTTGGCCCGGGTCCGCACTGTGCTGTGCACAGCACAGTGCACAGTTTTCTTTTATTTATTTATTTTTGCTATAAAAATAACTTGTAAAATATAATAAAAATAACTATAATTAGGATGTATATCTAGGGTATCTCAGAATATTTTTATTAGGATTTTAACATATGTTTTTCATGGTGAAATTACAAGTAGAATGTAATGTGTACTATGTGTTCGATGAAATGCCATAACGAACTAAATTCTACGAAAATACAAGA
This sequence comes from Agave tequilana, assembly GCA_038442645.1. Taxonomy (NCBI): domain Eukaryota; kingdom Viridiplantae; phylum Streptophyta; class Magnoliopsida; order Asparagales; family Asparagaceae; genus Agave; species Agave tequilana. The sequence goes on from JAVJIF010015647.1 coordinate 25,947, forward strand.
ATAAATACCTGGAACGCTTTCCTTCAGTCTGAATCTTCTTCCCCTCTTCCGGCACTTCAAAATCTCAGCAAGTTTGGAAGAGAAAGTGAGAGAGAAGAGGAAAAGAGAGAGACTTGGATGTTTCAATGTGGTTTGAGTAGGGATGAGAACAGTGGAATTGTCTCTTATATAGGCAGCAGACCCCCCTAGGCAACCCCTGAGAGTTAGGCTACATGAAAAGAGTAGTAGGTTCAGTTGTGGTGAGTGAGAATAAGGGGGAGAAAATGTTGGGAGAAGCTAGAAAGAGTGGGGGAAGTTGGAGAAGATGGGGGAGTTAAAGAGAGGTTTAAATAATTGGGGTTGGGCCTTTAGACCACACACCAATGTAACATAGTGGTGGGAGTTTGTGTGTTTGAGTGACGAGGTTAGTTTTTTCAAAACTTGGAAGAATTATTATAGGGATTTATTTTTTTAATATTTTTTACTTTTATTTATTTTCATTTTTGACTTTTCTTAACTCAATTAAATTCCTATTAAATTCGGAAAAATTCTTAAAATTTCTTTAAAATAGAAAATATTATTTTAATCATTATTGACAAATCAAACTCATGAAATTCATCCCCGATTGTAAATTAAAAATCCGGAAGTCACATAGCAACACAGATGGGTCACGAATTTCGAGAATCTTCAATTAATTTAGAAAATTTTTGGAAAAATCTGAAACATTTGGAAATTTTATTAAAGTTAAAGTAGACTTAATTTATACCACCAGAGTAGGTATTTATACCATACCGACCACCAGTAGAAAATACTGGTGACTGAAACTGAGGGTTACATGTATATACATATATACGAGGATTTCCTTGTATGAATTATTTCTTTGATATACTAATCTCACGGATCCATAATTTGGGTTTGTATAATTGGTTTTTCTACATTTACTTTATTTGATTCCTTCTTGCCTGCTCATGTGTGCCTGCTCACGATACGATTTTCAATACATGCTTTTCGATTTGGATTTATCGATACACGTGTGCTTGTCTGCACGCTACTTGGCACTCATCTTGCCATTTGTTGGGCAGCTTTCTGACTCCCCTGGACCTGCATATCAAAATCTCAGAGCATGAACTATAATGGGCTTCCTGTTAATCAGAGCTGCACAGTGATAGCGTAGTGGATCAGCGGTAGACCATCCTAGGTCTGTTCTTTCAGACCCCTGCTCAGCTCTCGAGTTTCCTTTTTGTAACTCGTGGGCATCCTTTGTACTATTCATTTTTGTATATCTTCTTATAATTCTCATTTTTATGCCCATCAGTGATCTAATATGCTTGTAATATTATGTTACATCCTGTGATAACTTTGTGATTGTACTCTTTAGTTAGAATGTATAATGCACTGCACACTTTCGTACTCTGATTTTTTTCTGTACTGATGTCTAACACCCCGCTTCCGGAATATGTACTTGTTGCTGATCGGGGGAAAATCGCGCACAAAAAGTGTATGTTTTGAAATCAAGATTTAAAGTGTGTGAGCTTTAGCTTCCTCGATACTTCCGTTATAGCATAGAGGCTAAAATGAGTCGAATCCATAAAGATGGGAGGCGATAGAAGCTTACACGGTATGTTTACGTGTATGTTAAAAGTACTTCAATGTTTGAAAGAATGAAAAGAAAAGAAAACAAAGAATGGAAAGAGAAGAGTACGGTAGAAACGAAGAAGTAGAAACATAGAAGATTAGATATTTGTGATTTTTAGAATATTTCTAAAACAAAGTGAAAAAGAAAGAAAACTCATAGCTACTAACTACTAATAGCTCAACTAACCATGCTTACCTCTTAGTAATAGTTGCCTCATATGTATCATTGGCCATCACTAGTCCTTGGTTCAAGAGTGTTTCAAAGCATGACCCATATGATAACTTTCACACCCAAACTCAACAAAACAAGTTCAAGCTACACTTACACTATCAAAACTAAATAAGAGTAAGCATGGAGTAAAGTAATGTTAGCTTGTTAGAGAGTTAGGATGTTAGAGTGTTAGATTCATCATCATGAGCCATCAATGGCTCTTGCAAGAGTAAGGCCAAGTAGAGGCTAGTAGATTCATGTGGATTATCAAGTAAGAAGTTAGCAAGTTAGTGGTTAGTAGTTAGTTGCCATGAGAGAAAATTAGCTAAACATGTAAAAGGAGTTAGAGAGAAAACAAATAGAGGTAAAGAGAGAACCTTTCATAGCTTGTCACCTTCTATTACAAGCACTCTTACTTTCCATTCATGTATCACTCTCTCTCCTATTACCGATCTAAAAGAAATGAAAAATACAAAGAGGAAGAAGAAGAAAAACTAAACTAAACTACCCTAAATTATAACTTGGAAAGAAACTACCCTACTCTCTGGATATCTCTCTCTTCAGAGCACAAAGGGAATATTTATAGGCGAAAGGGGCACCAAAGGGCTGTACGGAGCCGCGCGACGAATCTCGGTGCGCGGCTCCATAAGGTTGCCATGGAAACGCGACATTTGTTGTGTTTCTGCGGTAATGCTTGGGGATCACGCGCAGCGCCGCCTGCTGCGCGCTTCCAAGATGTCCCCCTGTCGGATGTACTTACTGGTTTTCGAATTTAGGCCCCTGGTTTTGATGAAATCACCCTCCAAAGTCAATGCTATTTTTATAGGCCTTTAATCACCAATTAAATGGTGATTTTGGGTCTTTTTCTTCATTTCATGCCATGGACCTAAAAACATACAAGAGAGGTTTTATTAGCAGAATTTAATATTAAATAAATGTGAAGATGTGATATGAAATATGCAGTTTTAGAGACTAATCACACCCCCACAATTATCTTTTGCTCGTCCCAAGCAAAACAAAAAACTAAGAAAATTATTATACCACTTTCGTAGGTGAGCGATTGCACTGAGCATATGCAACAAGCCGTTAAACCTCTAGGTTTCCCTAGAGGAGGAGTTTTGTCTCCGAGGATTTTCAGCGGATTACACCCACAAAATCCATTAAGAAAGAAATTAAATGTTAGTATTTTGAAAAACGCATTTTTGAAGTAGAGAAAAGTGTTGAAGTATTTTTGTGAAAATATAAGTGATCAAGGTCATAGGTTAACCAGAAATTATTTTTCCTTAAACTAAGTCGAAATGTAAAATCTTGTTATAAATTAAATGTAAGAATTTAAAATTGAATTAATTCTTTGATCTTTCATAAAACTCTTAGAAGAATATGCACTTTGTAAACAGTGAAGACTTTTGGGATATCGACTCTAACTTTCATGCCATTGATTTGTGTATATTTATTTTTTTCTTTTTTTCTTCCCTTAGTTTTCTTAGGCTTTCCTATTTACCTGGGTAGTGAGTCTTTAGCCGGAGACTCCCAAACCAGATGATCTTAGGGCTCTAGATGAGAAAACATCCCTCAGACTTAAGAACTTGAGTAAACAAGGCCACAAAACTAAAGGGGATTATTTTATTTGTCCACTGTTTTAAGTGTGAATAATCATGTTTCCTGAGGCATAATTACCCAAATTCAATAAGTGATTTTTTTATCATCATTTTTTAATATAATTTTTATGCCATTTTCAGTCTTTGTTTCAATCCCAAAAATTGTTGTAAGTGTGAAGTTCATAAATCTAAGGTAAAAAATTTCAAGATCAAATTATTTTTTCAATCTTACTTTTTATCCTGAAATTTAAACAGGATCTATTATTTTGACTTGGTTTAAAATTTCATAATTTTAAGTCTTCCTAATTCCTAAGGTAATCTTAATTTTTTTAATAATAAATCAAAACTATTTCTCTTATTTTAAAAAGTTTTGTAAAAAGAAAAGAGTTTTTATACAAAAGAAAATTTTAAAAGTCCTAAAAAGAAGTGTAAAAGAAAGAAAATGTAAAATTAACTATGTTAGTATACCCTACCCCACACTTATCTCATGCAATGTCCTCAATTCATCGTGAATGTGTATATACATGAAACAAATGAAGAGAGAAGGAAAAATACCTCATGATGGTGACTCTGGTGGTAGTCTGACTGGGCCAAGTGTTGCTACCCAATTAAGATATCGTGGATCTTGCAGAAACTCACAAGTGACCTCTTTAATACGACCCAATAAAATAATGATTGAGTGAATGATCTTATTTAAAAAATTATCCCCATCTAAGTTTCAATTTTCAAAATAATTATGGAGTCATTTTCTCCAACATCCTTGTCCAACAATGAAGTGTGATTTTGAAAGATGATTTATTCGGACTCAAATGGAACAGGAAAAAAAAACCGATACCGACTCAAGAATTTGACTCAGATCAAGTCGAGGTTCAAAAAGGGGAGTCGAAATTGGTCAAAAATGGGGTCCAAACCAAAGAATTGGCATTCACACACTTTCTCCATCAATGAAGTGTGAACATAAGATATTGGTGATTCAATTTCACAGTGTACTAGAACAGGATTCAATGTGACTCCAGAATAAAGAAAAAATTTTGTAAAGATACCGGTGTTATTATCGAATCAAAAAGTGAAATGGAATCACTAACATGAGTTTCGGGATCACATTCATGTTCAATTTCAATTTCATGAAAGGAAAAACTTGCCAGAATATTAAGGCGATTTGCATAACTTAGATTTTGGTCAAGTTCAAATGTGCTAACTGAAATTGAATCTTGGTTTCCAAAATAACATAATTCTTGGGTCCAATCGGGAGAGTTAGGGATATAAGGACAGGTCAACGGTTGACAAGAAAGACTTTCCTCGCTCTCATTGATCAAATTACTCATTAATGAGTCTAACCTACTGATAGGCAGAGTAACAGAAGTTTGAGTCTAAATCATATCTTCCATACTTTTTGCAATTGGTTCTTCTTGAAAAGGTGAGTATAGAAGTTGATTTTGAAAATTGTGGTGAAATTGTGAGTCCATTGGATTTTGTGATTACTGCTCGGACTCACGCAAGGGTTCCACACTCAAGTCTAGTATTGATGGTTGTTCATTTTGAATCAGTGAGTTGATGATGAGTCCAACATACTTTGATGAGTCTAACCTACTGATAGGCAGGGTAACAGAAGTTTGAGTCTGAATCATATCTTCCATACTTTTTGCAATTGGTTCTTCTTGAAAAGGTGAGTATAGAAGTTGATTTTGAAAATTGTGGTGAAATTATGAGTCCATTGGATTTTGTGATTACTGCTCGGACTCACGCAAGGGTTCCACACTCAAGTCTAGTATACTTCCATACATGGTTGTTCATTTTGAATCAGTGAGTTGATGATGAGTCCAACATACTTTGAAATCTTTATACTTTTTCACAAAAGACTTCCAAACGCTTTTCTAGCTCATATTCTTTTTCAATTGGATGTTCTAGAAAAGGAGTATCTTGAGTTTGATTTGGGAAGGATTGTGAATTGAGTAAATGTTAAATTTGTTGTTGGGACTCAAGCATGGCTTCCATACTCCTTTCCAAATTAGATTTTTCTTCGGTTGGTGAAATAGGAAAAGGAGCATATGAATAAAAATTGGGGAATGAATATTGTGAAAATTGTGGACAAGATAGTTGAAAATTTGACTTAGGGGAGGTGAATCCCCGTTGACTTTATGAAGAGTTGAAGTTATTTTGAAAATTATAGTCATAGATTGAGGATACGGGTCATATTGAGTCAGATAATCCCAACCCGGCATATATGGTTGGTTCATGTTGTACATAACCGGGTCGGAGTTATCTGAGTCAAATGAGGTTGGGGTGAAATATGAATTCATATTATGATTGAAAAAATTGTTGTTGGTAAAATCTATATCACAATTTACAAAAAAAAAACAAACAAACAAACAAATAAAGAAAAGAAAAAGAAAACAAGCCTATGCTAGAGTTGACTTAGACCTAGACGACTCCTAACTGGTTAGACTGTCCATGGGGGTACATTGTCGGAATCTGACCACGAATTAATCGGCCAGGTAAGGGGAAGATCAGTGGGAGGTATCTGTGCCAGAGCAACGGGCCTAATTAGGCCAAATCATTATTCTTCGAGGTTTCGCCTCTCAATCCCCAACCTTAGACACCGATTTGACAAGAGTCAACTTCTAACAACTTTTCCCTTAGGTCAATCTCTTAAATGAGTCTGAGATGTCCCTAGGGGCCAACGTCTAGCAATTTTTTATTAAGGCTTGGGTTGTGTGAGTGGGGAGGTGATTTTTGGGCTAAGGGAGGGTAATGACTTCCCCACCTTATGTTGTATTAGGTGTTGCCCTTAAGTTCAATTTGTTCAAATGTACAATATAGATAAGAATGAAAACAAAAAAGTAAATAAATCACTGAAGTGTTTGTCCTAACTATATGCAATGCAATATGTACACCTCCGTCAAGATCACAACAGCACAAGAACTAAATACAGTATATTGGAATGAAAATTGACACGTGCCTAGATACAAATGTCTATACTGTTTTAAAGCATCCAATTTTCGTATTTTAGTTCTTAAAATTATTATAGTGCACAGGTAATATAAACAAAAACTAGCAGGAGTATATAAGAATGTATAAGGAATTACCCAACCGCACAAGAGAAAGTGTGGACTTCTGCAATGCTAAAACTTTAACATGCACACCAAAAAAAAAAAGAAGAAAAGTGAACAAAACGTGAAATCAAACTGTTCCCATCTCCGGCAATGGCGCCAAAATTTGATCGGGGGAAAACCGCGCATAAAAAGTATATGTTTTGAAATCAAGATTTGAAGTGTGTGTACTTTGGCTTCCTCGATACTTTCGTTATAGCATAGAGACTAAAACGAGTCGAATCCACAAGGACGGGAGGCGATAGAAGCTTACACGGTATGTTCACATGTATGTTAAAAGTTCTTCAATGTTTGAAAAAATGAAAATAAAAGAAAACAAAGAATGGAAAGAGAAGAGTTCGGTGAAAACGAAGAAGTGGGAAACATAGAAGATAAGATATTTGTGATTTTTGGAATATTTCTAAAACAAAGTGAAAAAGAAAGAAAAACTCACGGCTACTAACTACTAGTGGCTCCACTAACCATGCTAGCCTCTTAGTGATAGTTGCCTCACATGTACCATTGGCCATCACTAGTCCTTGGTTCAAGAGCATTTCAAAGCATGACCCATATGATAACTTTCACACCCAAACTCAACAAAACAAGTTCAAGCTACACTTAAACCATCAAAATTAACATGAGTAAGTATGGAGTAAAGTAATGTTAGCTTGTTAGAGAGTTAGGATGTTAGAGTGTTAGATCCATCATTCATTTGGATTATCAAGTAAGAAGTTAGTAAGTTAGTGGTTAGTAGTTAGTTGCCATGAGAGAAAATTAGCTAAACATTTAAAAGGAGTTAGAGAGAAAACAAAGAGAGGTAAAGAGAGAACCTTTCATACCTTGTCACTTTCTATTAAAGCACTCTTACTTTTCACTCATGTATCACTCTCTCTCCTATTACAAGATGTAAAAGAAATGAAAAATACAAAGAGGAAGAAGAAGAAAAAATAAAGTAAGCTACCTTAAACTACAACTTGAAAAGAAACTTCCCTACTCTCTGGATATCTCTCTTTTCAAAGCACAAAGGGGGTATTTATAGGCGAAAAGGGCACCAAAGGGGCTGTACGGGGTCGCGCGTCGAATCTCGGCGCACGGATCTACAAGATTACTGCGGAAACGCGTTCCACGGCAATGCTTAGGAAGCGCGTGTAGCGCCGCCTGCTGTGCGCTTCCTGGATGTCCCCCTGTTGGATGTACTTGCTGGTTTTCAGATTTGGGCCCCTGGTTTTGAAGAAACCACCCTCCAAAGTCAATGGCTATCTTTATAGGCCTTTAATCACCAATTAAATGGTGATTTTGGGTCTTCCTCTTCATTTCATGCCATGGACCTAGAAACATACGAGAGAGGTATTATTAACAAAATTTAATATTAAATAAATGTGAAGATGGAGTATGAAATATGCAGTTTTAGAGACTAATCAGTTGCGTATTCTGATTTTTCGATCTTGTTTTTTTTATGTCCCGTAATTGTTTTCATTTTATGAATATTTATGTGATCAATTTGCATTGGATCCGGATTCGTGAACTCGGAGTCAGCCTTAGTCTGAACCGGGGACACGATCCTAGTGTATTGCTCGATTTGGTCTTTTCGATAGTCAGATTTGATCGATTTCAATTATAAACATCATTTTCCAATATTTTAGAATTTTCATGATTTTTCAAAAATTTTCTAAATTATTTTTATAAAATCTCCAAAATCAGGATTGATCGGTACCACCGATTATTCTCGGATTTTTTTTAATTTCAAACGAAGTTAAATTTCTAAAAATCTTATTCACATTTTTTTAAACTAATATTTACTATCTTAATGAATTTTTTGAGATTTATGCCGAGGTTGGTGGAGGGGGTGCCGATCTGTGTAGAGGAGCAAGGAAGATTGAGTGCGAATGAGAGAGTGGAATTAGAGAGAATGAGAGAGAGATTAGAGAAAATAAAGAGAGATTTGAGAGAGATTTTTAGGAAGAGAGGGGGACCAGAACCCCGCATCAGCCAAGGGCTGAGCTCCACAATTGGGTGACGGTTGCATATGGGGGAGGAGAGGGAAGAAGTGGAGTCAGATATTTGTCGGGGAGGATTTTGTGTGAAGGAGAAAAATAGGAAAAAAGGAAAAGAAAATGAAAAAGATAAAGAAAAGGAGAGAAAGAGGAAAAGAACAGAAAAGAAAGAGGAGAAGGAAAATAGCCGAGTAAGACTTTCAGATCTTGGAAAAACACAATTATTATTTTATTCGATCAAATTTAACTACTACAGAAAGATTCCAAAAATTCTCTTAAATAGAAAATATTACACTGAGGTGCATGGTGAAATTAGATTCAAGAAATTTAATCTCATTTTTAAATTAAAAATCTTGAAATCAATCAGTGATATCGGTCAACACCAGTTCAGTCGAATTTTGGTAAATTCAGAAAAATTTTAAAAAATACGTTAAAACAGAAAATATGATCTTGAGGAACAATGTGAAAGCAATTTTTAGAAATTCAACTCTATTTGTAAATTAAAAAAATCTGGGAATCGATCAGCAATACTAGTCGATACCGGTTTTGAAGATTTTACAGAATAATTCAGAAAAATTTCAAAAAATATGAAAAATCTAAAATATTGAAAAACAATATTTAAAATTGAAATTAGTCAAATTTATTACCAAAAAGATCAAATCAAATAATACACTGGGATTGGGTCCCTAGTTCAGACTCGAGCTAACTCTGAGTCCAAAAATCCGGATCCAATACCAAATGATAATATAAATAATCACAAAATAAAAATAAATACGGGAGAAAATCAAAAAATATGATCGAAAAATTAGAAAACGTATCTAAGTACATATTCTGGGAACGGGGTGTTACAATCCATTCACCTTACAAAATTTATCCTCGAAATTTCGATAAAGGGAAGATGAACAAAGAAAGGATAGGGACGAGGATTATACCAATTAAGATACGGATAACTGAGGGCAATATTCACAAATTGACTGAACGATAACCTCGAGACCTAGATGTCTTCTACATTTCCTGCCGAATAAAGTTTTGGACGATATATTAATACTGACCTGATATCTGTTAATAAAAGAATACTGCCAGAACTTCGTAGACAGGCTCACACTGAATAATATGAAATGAGCTAACTTAGGAACTGGCCAAACTTTTCACTATATGAATTCTGCTAGAATCGACGGAGATTACTTCTTTTAAAAAGACGAGACCCAATAATATGATAATATTTATCTTGAACTCATACTTACTCTGCTGGGAGTGAAGTTGTTCCTGACGAAGATTCTGTTATAAGGTTATAGATGTTCTGCATGCTTCTCTGTTACTCTGAAAGTAGACCAAAATATTGTAGATAAAGAAAGCCCGATAAAACTGATCGTAGATAAATAAATGAAGAATAAGCTGATAATAACGAGTTTTGAACGTAGGCGTTGATTACTGTGAAAGGCATAACTAAGAATTTAAAATAATCATAATGGGTCCTGAATAATGTCTTCTGGATAATAACCGGATTGCAAATAAATTCTGAGTATACCCGAGCTCCATGAAGTTAATAGAAAAGATTGTGATCGTTCCTAGAATAATATAAATAGAGAATACCATAGCACTGTATGGTAAAAGTCCTGAATCTAGAAATTCATTTCATGCTGATGCTCCTCGTGTAATGGCACAATCTGTCTGTTTATATTAGTGATAACTACCCTATATTAAGTACTATTCTCCATAGAATGTCTAAACATATATGAGTAAAATGCAAAGCAATAAAATTACCTGATATATGACAATGTGATGTACCAAAATCAAAGAAAGCCAGAATAGGGAGAGAGTAAACCACATCTTAGCTGCTGCTACATCTACTGCTTCCCATATCTTAAGTTGGTATAAAAAATGATGGGAACTGGAAAGTGAAAAGATGAAAGAATTCAAGAATCAAAAGAAGGATGATTAAGAGAAAATAGATAACTCTGTACTTTTAGTTGGATTGTATAACCAAGGCTCATGCATTCCAATTGCAAATTTCCTTACCATTAATTTGCCAACTGGTTGTACTGAGGATGTGAGAGCCTGGGCTTGATTAGTCTACAATTTTGCATTATTATATCGCGTTTTCCTACTGATTTATGAATAAAATGTCGGTCTAAACCGTATTTTTGGTCTCTCCTGCAGATAATTAACACAAGGAGGGCAAAAGGGTAATAAAGCTTAATTAAATCCATTTACGGGTAATTAAATCCGCAATTCTTGGAGGCCAAGTAAGGGAACTTCTTGAAGATGCATTGAATCTAGACTTTTCTGCACGTCAGACGAATATTCGGGCGAAAATACCTGAATTGGGATATACCCGGAAGGTTCTCGAAGCAACGAGAAGATCATCGCCAAAATCAGGGAAATAATTCCCTGGTTTTGCCGCGGATCCGCGACAATAGCAGCGGATCCGAGGCAATTTGGTGGGGCCACGTGTCAATCTTCGATGCGTGGCCCCGTCTCATCTTCTAGAACCCCTGTATGCCTATAAAAACCCTGTAGAGGCCCTAAACGCGAGTAGTTTTGGATTTTAGGCTAGGTTTTCTATGTTTTTAGTGTAGGGTAGTGTAGGTGTTCTTCCTTTCTTTTCTTTTGTATTTTATTTTATTTTTAGATCTTGTAGTAGGGCTGAGAGATTCAGAGAGAGATAGAGAGGGATTGATGTAATAGATGGTAACAATCTATGTAAAGGTGCCTCCTTTCTTCTCCAATGTAATCTTCTCCATCTTCTACATGATGCTTGGCTAACTTTACTTCTCATGGCAATCTAACTACTAACCACTTACTTGATAATCCATATGAATCTAATAGCCTCTACAAGGCCTTACTCTTGCAAGAGCCATTGATGGCTCATGATAATGGATTCTAACATTTTAACATTCTAACATTTCTAACATCTAACCCACTAACTTGCTAACTTGCAATGACATCTTTATTTCATGCTCACCTCTAACCGGTTTTGATGATTTAAAAGTAGCTTGCAATTTGTTGTGTAGTATTGATGTGTTGTTTGAATGTGGAAGAACAATCTCATAGGCCATGCTTTGTATCGTCTCTTGAGGCCAAGGAATAGTGATGGCTAAGGATCCATGTGAGGCAACTATCACTAAGAGGTTAGCATGGTTAGTGGAGTAATTGGTAGTAATAGACATGAGTTTTCTTTTATCTTGCTTTAAAAACTATTTTCAAAATCTTTTATCATTTTTCCATTGCTGTTTTCACCATCTTCTTAGTTCACCTTTATTTCATCTTTTTTAGCACAAGCTTCATCTTCTTTTCTATTTGTTTTCCAAACAACTTCTTCTTGTTTTCACATCGCCCGTTTTCATCGCCTCTCCTCACCTACCACTTCTAGATTTCCTTTTCTTTCTTCTTTTTCTCATTCTTTTAACAAAGAAGACTTGTTAACATAATACGTGATAAGGACTGTTAATAATTCTATCGCCTCCTGTCCCTGTAGATTCGACCCGTTGAGCCAATGCTATAACGGAAGTATCGAGGGAACACTAGCACATACAAACTTTTCATTGATTTCATAAAAGACACGTTTTAAAGTACTGGTTCCGCCCCGATCAAATTTTTGGCGCCGTTGCTGGGGAATGGGAATGGTTTTGTTTTCACGTTTTTGTTAACATTTTCTTCTCTGTTTTGATGTGCAGAACAATCTTTACAGGAGCTTAACATTGCAGAATAAACACTAGCTTTGCATCCCCTGCTCTAAAAAGCAGGGCCCAGAATCCAAAGTAAAGCCGCGCAGACGCGACTATAGCTGCGCAAACGTGGCCAATTTGTGGCATTTGTGTATCTTATTGTGCTGGGATGTGTATATTGTAATAGCTACTGGATTTGTACTGCTATTTTCTGCTTTGATTGCCTACACACTGCAATATATTAAAGAACTAAAATACGATATTTTTACGCTTTTAAAACAATTTAGACATTTGCATTTAGGCACGTGTCAATTTTAATTTCAATATACCGTATTTTATTCTGTTGTTGTGATATGGACTGAGATGTACATATGGCATTGCATATGGCATAGGACAAACACGTGGGTGATTTATCGCTTTGTGTTATATTCTTGTCTATATTGCACACTTGCATGAATTTGATTTAAGGGTATAACCCCATACAAGATAAGGTGGAGATTTCATCACCCTTCTTTAGCCCAAAAACCACCTCCCCACTCACACAACCCAAGCCCTAATAAAAATTTATAGACATTAGCCCCTAGGGACATCTCAGACTCATTAAGAGATTGACCGAGGGTGGAACTTGTTTTGAATCTTACTCTTGTGAAATCGGTGTCTAAGGTTGGGGATTAAGAGGTTACGCCTCAAAAATACCATGGTTTGGCATAATGAAGCCCGTTACTTACGCACGGATACTTCCCATTGTATTTTGCCCCTACATGGCTGATTAGCTTGTGGTCGGATTCAAGCAACAACCTCCCCCGGGTAATCAACCAGTTATGAGTCATCTAGGTCTAGGTCAACCTTAGTATAGGCTTGGTTTTGACTTTTTCTGTCTTTTTGTTTGTTTGTTTGCTTTTTCTTTTTTGTTTGTAACTGTTTGTGAAATGGAATTCAACAATAACAATTCTTTTAATCCTAATATGAATCCATATTTCACACCGATCCCATTTGTTTCAGATAATTCCAACCCAGTTTTTAACAATATGAACCAACCAAATATACCGGGTTGGATTTATCCGAATCAATACAACCCATACCCCATTCTGATGACTATAATTTCAAAAATAATTTTCACTCGTCATATAGTCAATGGGGATTCACCTCCCCCTAGTCTAATTTTCCACCACCTTGTCCACAATTTTCATAATTTTCACAATCTCCATTCCCCAATTTTGCTTCTTATACTTCTTCTCCTGGACCACCCATTGAAGAAAAATTCGAGTTAGAAAAGAGTATAGAAGCCAACCTACAAGAGGCCGAGCGACAATTCCAGAAAACGATGACCTCTCCAATTTCACAATATTTTCAAGAGTCTTACTCAGTTCCACCTCCTCATAATGAACAACCATCTGCCCTTGAAATGAGTAAGGAACTCTTGCGCGAGTCTGCGCCATAATCTCAAAACATATTGGACTAACAATCTTCACTATCTTTCCAAACCAAGATTCTTATACTCCCTTTCTGGACCATTCACTTGAAGAAAAATCATATCTAGAAAAGAGTATAAAATCTTTTAGGAGTCCGCACTGTAATTTTAAAAATCTTCTTCTCAGTCTATTGATAGGTTGGAAACATAATTGAGTCAATTGGTCAACATTTATAGGAATGAGAAAACTCCCTCTTCACAACCTTTGACCAATCAAGATATCTCTAACTCTATTAATTTGACCTAGGACTCTTGCTGTTTTGGAAATCAAGATTCCTACACTTCCTTTCTAGAGCATCCACTTGAAGACATATCACATCTAGAAAAGAATATAGAAGTCTTGCAGGAGTCCGCGTTACAATTTCAAAAATCTTCTACCCAGTCTATCAATAGGTTGGAAACACAATTGAATCAATTGGTTAGCATTTATAGGAATGAGGAAACTCTATCTTATCAACCTTTGACCAATTCAGCTATCCCTAACTCTATTGATCTTATCCAGGACTCTTGTCATTTTGAAAACCAAGATTTAATTTCAGCACATCCATCTGAACTTGACCAAACTTCAAATATTAAAAATCCCATTGACATTTTGGCAAGTTATCCCTTTCCTGAGATTGAACTTAAGCATGAATATGATCCTGAACCTCAACTTGGTATTCAACTTCACTGCCTGATTCCATATTGACTGAGGTATTTTTACCTGATTTTAGGTATTTTCCCGAGTCAACATTGAATCCTGTGCCAATCCATCGTGAAATTGAATCGCTAATCTTTTATGATCAACAAATTAAACTTGACCAATTTCATACTCTTGAATGTCCCATTTACAAATTGGCAAGTTTTCCTTTTAAAGAAATTGAACTTAGATAAGAATGTGACTTTGAACCTCAAATTTGTAATCCAGTTCAAATTCCTGAATCAATATTGACTCTTGTTTTGTTACCCAACTTGAGCAACATTTTAGAATCAGTTTTGATTCCCATACCTGTCATTCTTGAACTTGAATCACTAATCCTAGAAAGTCACATTCCGTTGTGGGGAAATAAATATGGAATAGGATTTCAATTTCTTGATTTGGACCCGATTTCTGAACTAATTTGGACTCCTGAGCCTTTACTTGATTTAAGTCAAATTCCTGAGTTGATATTAGTTCATGTACTTCCTGAGCCCAAATCAATCATTCTATCTTTTCATACTCCATTTTGAACAAAGGTGTTGATAAAATTGACTCTGAAATTATTTTGAAAAATTGAAAATTAGATGGGGTAAAATTCATAATAAAAATCATAAATATATACATCATTTTAGTGGGTTGTATTTTAGAAGTCTATGGTGGGTTTCTCCAAACTCCATGCAAATTGGATTAGGCCGCATTTCGTGGACCAATCAGACCACCACCGGACCACCACCTTGAGGTGATTTTTTTCTTCCCTCTCTATTTATTTCATGCATACATACATCACGATGCATTGAGGAGAATGCATGAGATAAGTGTGGGGAGGGTTTACTAACATAGAGTTTTTAGATTTTCTCTCTTTTTCATTTTTTTAGGATACTTTTAGAAATCTTCCTTTTTGTATAGGATTTTTCTTTCATTAAAAACTTTTTGAAATAAGAGACAAAGTTTTGATCTATTTTAAGAAAATTAAGATGATCTTAGAAATTAAGAAAGCCTTAATTATGACATCTTAAAGCTAGTCAAAATAATGGATCTTGTTTAAGATTATAGGCTAAGTAAGATAAATTAGAGAGATAATTTTATCGTGAATTTTTTGCCTTAGACAGTATGCACTTCACACTTACACATTTTTGGGATGGAAACAAAGACCTAACATGCCATGAAGCAAAAATAAATAAAAAGAAAAATATATATAAGGTATAAATGAATAATAAAATCATCTTATTAAGCTGAAAAATTATGCCTCGAGAAGCTTGATTATTCACGCCTAACGGTGGTCAAAAGAATAAATAATCGCCCTTAGTTTTGTGGCCTTGTTTACTTGAGTCCTTAAACCCGAGGGATGTTTTCTCATCTGGTGCCCTAAGATCGTCCGGTCTAGGAGTCATCGGTTAAAGGCTCACTACCCCAGTAAACTAGAAAGCCTATGAAAACTAAGGAAAGAAAAAAAGAAGAAGAAAAAAATATATATATATATGGCTTGATGGTTAGAGTTGAAATCCAAGAAATCTTCACTGTCACAAAGTGCATATTATTTAGGTTTTATGAAGGATAAAGTATTCAATCCAATTTTAAATTTTTACCTTAATTGAAGACAAGATCTTGCATATAGACTAAGTTTAAAGAAGAATAATTTTTGGTGGACTTATGATCTTAGATCGCTTATATTTTTGAAAAAATATTTTAAAAAACTTCTCTCTCTTTCAAAATGTGTTTTCAAAATACTAACATTTGTCTTCTTTCTTTATGCATTTGGTGGGTGCAATCCGCTGAAAACCCTCAGAAGACAACACTCCTCCTCTAGGGGTAACTTAGAGGCTTAACGGCTTGTTATACACGCTCAATGCAATCGCGTCACCTGCGAAAGTGGTGTAATAACATTTGTAGTATAATTTTTCTTTTCTTGTTTTGCTCGAGTAAAAGATAAGTGTGGGGGTGTGATTAGTCTACAATTCTGCATTATTATATTAATTTTCCTGCTGACTTGTAAATAAATGTCAGTTTAAACCGTATTTTTTGTCTCTCTTACAGATAATCAATACAAGGAGGGAGAAAGGGTAATAAAGCTTAATTAAACCCATTTTCAAGTAATTAAATCCGCAATTCTTGGAGGCCAAGTAAGGAAACTTCTAGAAGATGCAATGAATCTAGACCTTTGCGCACGTCAGACGAATATTCGGGCGAAAATACCAGAATTGGGATATACCAAGAAGGTCCTCGAAGCAACGGGAAGATCCTTGCCAAAATCAGGGAAATAATTCCCTGGTTTTGCCGCGGATCCACGACAATAGCAGCAGATCTGTGGTAATTTGGTGGGGCTACGTGTTGATCTTTGACGCGTGGCCCCATCTCGTCTTTTAGAACCCCTGTATGCCTATAAAAATCCCTGTAAAGGCCCTAAACGCGAGCAGTTTTGGATTTTAGGCTAGATTTTCTATGTTTTAGTGTAGGGTAGTGTAGGTGTTCTTCCTTTCTTTTCTTTTGTATTTCATTTTGTTTTTAGATCTTATAGTAGGGCTGAGAGATTCAGATAGAGATAGAGAGGGATTGATGTAATAGATGGTGAAAATCTATGTAAAGGTGCCTCCTTTATTCTCTAATGTAATCTTCTCCATCTTCTACATGATGCTTGGCTAACTTTTCTTCTCATGGCAATCTAATTACTAACCACTAACCATCTAACCACTTACTTGATAAACCACATGAATCTAATAGCCTCTATAAAGCCTTACTCTTGCAAGAGCCATTGATGGCTCATGATGATAGATTCTAACATTCTAACATTTCTAACATCTAACTCACTAACTTACTAACTTGCAATGACTTATTTATTTCATGCTTACCTCTAAATGGTTTTGATGATTTAACAGTAGCTTGCAACTTGTTTGTGTATTGATGTGTTGTTTGAATGTGGAAGAACAATCTTATGGGCCATGCTTTGTATCGTCTCTTGAAGCCAAGGATTAGTGATGGATAAGGATCCATGTGAGGCAACTATCACTAAGAGGTTAGCATGGTTAGTGGAGCAATTGGTAGTTAGTAGCCATGAGTTTTCTTTTATCTTGCTTTAAAAACTATTTTCAAAATCTTTTATCATTTTCCCATTGTTGTTTTCACCATCTTCTTAGTTCACCTTTGTTTCATCTTCTTTACCACAAGCTTCATCTTCTTTTCTATTTGTTTTCCAACCACTTCTCCTTGTTTTCACATCGCCGTTTCATCGCCTTCTCCACCTGTCACTTCTAGATTTCTTTCCATTTCTTTTCTTTTCTAATTCTTTAACAAAGAAGAACTTGTTAACATAACACGTGAACGGACTGTTAATGCTTCTATCGCCTCCTGTCCCTGTAAATTCGACCCGTTGAGCCAATGCTATAACAGAAGTATCGAGGGAACACTAGCACATAAGAGATTTTCACTGATTTTACAAAACACACATTTTCGAGTGCGTGTTCCGCCCCGATCAGGGCTCTATACCATCTTGTAACACCCCGATCCCGCGAGTACGGAGACATTACTATGATGTATATGCGCAGGGCAGAAATACCCTCACATATATACGCTAAGCATTAGTGCAAGAAAGAATCAGAGTATGAAAGTACACGATGCATTATACAATCCAATTAAAGAGTAGAATTACAAAGTTATCACAGGATGTGACATAATATTACATGTATATTACATCACCGATAGGCGCAAAAGTGAGAATTACAAGATATACAAGTATGAATTTATAACGAATGCCTACGAGTTATAAAAAGAAAACTCGAGAGCTGAGCAGGGGCCTGAAAGAAAAAACCTCAGATGGTCTACCGCTAGGGGTGCCATCGGATCGGATACGGATCAGATATTACCTCTACCATATTCATATCCGCACCCAACCTTCGGATACGAATACAGATACGGATATTGGTGGATGTAGAAAAATGATATCCGTATCTGCCAAAATCGGATATCAGATATAAAACGGATATTAGCGGATCGGATGCGGATACTAATCGGATATGTAAAAAATGGATATGATTAAAGATAAATTAAACAGAAATACTTATATTACTTTTTATCTCATCTACTACATATCAAATGTGATACATACTATGATATTATTTTGTACATATCAATACATTCATCATATTCATTGTCATTCAACTTCTATAACAATAAATTACACGTCCTCCGGTGGTAAATGCCAATTCGGATGCCATGGTTGATGTCGAAATACTCCAAATATCTTGTGGTACTCTTGCAAGAATCGAATACTTTCCACTATTACTTTTCACCAACTCAAAATATCAAAATTTAATGCCTTATTCCATTGAAGAATAGTCTCCTCCATACCGATATTATTATGAAGCACGCAACATTCGGATATCGGATCGGATACGAATAAGATATTACGTTTACCATATCTGTATCCGCACCTACCTTTCGGATACGGATACGAATACGAATATTGATGGATGTGAAAAAATGATATCCGTATCTGGATTGGAGGCGGATTCGGATGCGGATATCTGCGGATAATCTGTATCCGGTAGCACCCCCATCTACCGCTGATCCACTGCGCTACCGCTGCGCAGCTCTGATTAACAGGAAGTCCACCATGGTCCATGCTTCGAGATCTGACAAGCATGTCCAAGGGAGTCAAAAAGATGCCCAATGAATGGTAAGATAAGTGTCAAGTGGTGTGTATAGACAAGCACACGTGTATCGATAAATCTAAATTGAAAAGCATATAATAAAAACCGTATCGTGAGCATAGGCACACATGAGCAGACAAGGAGGCATCAAGTAAAGTAAATGTGTCAAAACAAATTGTACAAGCTCAAATTAAAAATTCGTGAGATCAATACATCAAAGGAATAATCCAAATAAGAAAACCCTCATATATATACACCTTATACCTCATGTCATCGTAGCCTGAGTTCATACAACTTGAGTTGTCTCCTAAATTAAGGAAACAACATAAAACCGATAAGAACTGATAAAATCGATAAAATCGAATGCGGGCAAAACTAGTTGTACAAGCTCAGTTTATGTCTTCATAAGACTAGTACATCAAAAGAATAATCCAAATAAGAAAACCCTCATATATATACTTTATATCTCATGTGTCTGTAGCATAAGCCTATAAACTCGAATTGCAAAACAACACAATGAATTATATATTAGCATCTTATTATTATTACTCGTCCGACCCATATGTCTAGGTATGTGTACTAACGTCCCAGCACACATCCATCCACATCTGAGTAAATCAAAATTTTTTATTGAAAACTGATGAGGAAACCAATAAATTATATTTACAATGGGTGGGTCCCATACATACCGGGACCACGGTCAAGTGTCGTTCCAGTGTTGAACCGGAACATGTTGTGAAGCATTGCAGTAGGAGGAAAGGGTCATATTGTATGCTATGGGAAGCAGGTATAATAGCATTGGCTAAACGGGTCAAATCCACAGGGACGGAAGGTGATAAAAACATTAACAGTTCTTATTCACGTCGTATGTTAACAAGTTCTTTTTTGTTAAAGAATGAGAAAAAGGAAAGAAAAGAAATCCAAAGTGATAAGAAGAGAAAACGATGAAAATGTCGAAAGTGAAAACAATAAAGAAGAGAGTTTAGAAATAGGTGGAAGAAAAAAAGAATGAAGAAATAAAGTAAAACAAGAAGTAGAAAGTATGGTGGAGTGATTGAGAAAATGGTTCTAAAAACAAAATAAGAGAAAAGAAGATGAAAACATAGGTGAACTAAGAGAGTGATGGAAACAATAATAGAAAAATAATAAAAAGATTTTGAAAATAATTTTTAAAACAAAGTAAAGAAAAGAAGAAAAATGATGAAAGAAAACTCATGGTTACTAACTAATAATTGCTCCACTAATCATGCTAACCTCTTAGTGATAGTTGCCTCATGGATCCTTGGCTATCATAGTCCTTGATTTCAAGAGACGATACAAAGCATGGCTCATAAGATTGTTCTTTCACATTCAAACACATCCATTCTACACAACAAGGTGCAAGCTACTATTAGATTATCAAAACCAAGTAGAGGTGAGAATGAAATAAAGAAGATATTGCAACTTAGCTTGTTAGCGGGTTAGATGTTAGAATGTTAAAATGTTAGAATCCATCTTCATGAGCCATCAATGGCTCTTGCAAGAGCAAGACCTTGTAGATGCTATTAGATTCATGTGGATTATTAATTAAGTGGTTAGTTAGTTAGTAATTAGTAGTTAGATTGCTATGGGGTGTTTTCTCACCTGGTGTCCTAAGACCGTTTAGTTTGGGAGTCACCGATTAAAGGCTCGTTACATGAGCAGATTAGAAAGCCTAATAGAACTAAGAAATAATACCACCAAAAATAAATTTAAAAATATATATAAATAAATAAATAAGGTATAAGAGTTAGAGTTAAAGAACCCTTAGTCAAAACTTCATGGTCACGAAGGTGCATATGACTTAGGGTAAAGTAATAGACTAGATGAGAAGTACAATTTGATTCCTTACTTTGATTGATAACAAATTTTTGAATAGAGACTAAGTTTAGGAATGAAAAATTTAGTTTTCCTATAACTTATAGATTACTTAAATCTTACAATAATATTTCAAATATTTTTCTTACAAAATGTGTTTTCAAAATATTAACATTTTTCTCTTTCTTTTGGATTTTGTGGTGCAATCCACTGAAAACTGATTGGGAAAAGATAGTGTGAAGTATTTGCACAGATATTATGTAAATGAGGGAAGGTTTAGAGTCAACCTTAGTGCTTGATCACTCCACAAATGTATTTCAAATGATTAATGTATCCTTTCCAATCTCCGTTATAGCAGGGGCTATACTGAGTCGATTCTCAGGGAGAGCTTGCGATGGAAGCGTTACGGTTCGTAGTGAAGAAAGAAAACAAAGATTCTTCTTTGTCTTAAAAGAATGAATAAAACATGGAAAAAGAAATGAAAGAATCGGTGGATATGTTCATGATGGAAAATGAAAAGAAATCAAAACAAGATTGGTTTTTGGATTAACACTAAGAAGAAAAGAAAACTTGTAAAAGATTTGAAGATAGAGAAAACCATGACTAGCTAACCTTACTACCTTGCTAAAAACTTACTAAACTCCGTGATGGTGAATGCGTGCCTCATGTTGATTCATCGGCAAAGATTTGTCTTGCGTGTTGGTCTAATTACTTTCCCACTTGTATGACGGGTGCTCACTTTTGGACTTGTCTTATAGACTCATAGATGTCATTGGCCTACAAGATAGACTTTCAATAATGGAATCAAAAGAGCGACACTCAAGGGATGCTAAGGAAGAAGATACAACATTCATTAATTAAAGAAGTTGTACAACAAATAGCATATGTTTGGTGATCCATCTCCATGTTCCATCAAGGCACTTGTTCTAAAGACAAGGCTCTAAATGAGGCACACATGAATCATATGGAGAATTACAACAAGAGCTTGCCAAAAATGAAAGAAACCCATCGGAGAAGAAAAAGACCATACAACTTGCAAGATTAAAGATAGCAATCACCCATGAGTTAGTAGTTAGCAAGGTTAGTGGTTAGCTAGTTCATGTTAGAAAGAGTTAGCTACTAGCCATAAGAAAAGAAAAGCAAAGCATGAATTAAAGTGCAAGTAAAGTAAAGCTAGAATTAAAGAAAGCAAGTAAACTAGAAAATGCAAGAGAAGAGAGAAGAGAATGATCAATCCTTGCTTCACAAGTTGTCACACCTTGGTATACACAAGCTATCTCTCTCTTACAAACTCTCTCTTTACAGAATTTCTAGGGAGGAAGAAGATCTAGAGCACTACAAAAATCCTAGAGAGAAATCCTAAGAAAATACAAGCATCTAATCTATAATCTCTCCTCCCCCATTTTCGCTGGTCCTGGGGCTGTATTTATAGGCCTCAGAGAGAAGACTCCAGAAGACGAGACAGCTGGCAGAATCTGGCGCCCAACGGCCCCAGATCTGCCGCGGACGCGCGGCAAAGCGCGACAATTTCAAGGCCGTTGGGTACCAGAATTCTGTTGCGAGTTTGTTACGAAGTTGTTAGCCACATGGACCTTCTGGAAGAGTGAGCTGGCGCGTAGAATTCTCCAGATCCTGGGCTCAAACTTGGGCTCTCTTTTGGGCTTTGATTTAATCTCCTTTAATTCTTGATAATTAAAGAGATTTTGGGCCTTTTCTCATTTCAGATGTGGACCTGCAAAAATAGAGAGAAGAAGATTAAAAAATCACATTTTTATTTACAATATGCATGGTATGGATGTGGTAAAATATGCAAAATTGAATAACAATCAAAAACCCTCACGAGATAAAACTCGTCCTCCAGGGGTAACCTAGAGGTTTAATGGATTGTTTCACATACTCGGTGCAATCGCGTAACTATGAAAGTGGTCTAATAATCTTTGATTTAGTTTTATTGTTTTGCTTGAGGACGAGCAAAAGATAGGAGTGGGGGTATGATTGCACACATTTATTGTATTATTCTTTATTACATTTTCACATTTATCATATAATAAATCTGCTAAATTTCTTGTCTTAAATATCTATTTTACAGAAGATAATCATGGGGAGAAGAGGATAAAATCAAATAAATATCTGTTAAATTCATATTTAACTAGATCTATTTGGTTAGAGGAGGAGGATCCCAAATCCAATTAGTTAAATTTAATTTTTGGTGAATCAAGTAGTTAAATCTAAAGATCAATCGAGGATAACGTCAAATACAAAGTCCAAATCTAAAGGAATAAATGGATAGAGAGAGGATCAACAGATGAGATGAAGCAAATTTGACTCAGATTCTGACTGGATATATTTTAGTATTTGAATCATAACTTTGGCTACCCAAATTCAAATCTAATCATTCAAGATGATCCAGAAAGACGACTTAAAGGGATACAACTCTTAAGTTGATCACTATTTTGAATTCTATCATTTGATAAATTATATTCAGCAATCAACACGTCAACAAGCTACAGGTCAGAACTGAATATCTACATCAAATCAAGTTTGGAATAAGGGGAGGATTCAAATTTAGAAATATCCAGCTTTCCCTATCTTCATACTTCTCTAACGTCTGCATTTCTCCTATAAATACCTGCAATCTCAAACGTAAAGGGGGACGACCAAGCAGATAGTAGAATTTAGGCTAATTTATAGTTTGTAACTTTGGTTTTTTATTTTATTTCATGTAATTTTTATTTTCTTTATGTAACTGAGAGGAGAGGAGAGTTTCATGGAGGAATAAGAGTAAGGTTGTACTGAGGGTGACACCGGTATAAGGAATCTTTTCTTTCATTGTTATTTGAATCGAATCGAAGTTTTCTTTTCTATTCTATTCTTGTTTTTGTTTGCTTCCCTCTTCTATGTTTGTGAATCCAAGTGAATCTGATAGCCTTGAAGTTGCCTTGCCCTTGCAAGTGCCATTGATGGCTTATGGTGATGGATATCCATTTCTATGGTAGTGTAGCTTGCCCCTTCATTTCATAGTGTAGATCGGGAATGGGAAGATCCTATTTGTCATTCTTCACTCGCTTTCAAGAAAAGGTACATCGTCGATACGGGTCAAAGGCAAGCAGGTGCCGAAGAGGTAAGTAAGTTTTTTAGGTTTTAGTTTTCTTTCTTTTAATCTTTAGTTTAGATCTCCAACACAATCTATCAACTTTTTATCACTCTTTTCAATTTCTTTGTAAATACCCATTTTCTATTTCCTCCACCTTCTCAATCTACCACTTTCTTTTTAACTTAACTGTAACTTATTTTTCTCTTCTCTTTTAAAGAACAAAAGAAGAACTTTAGCCTTTCTCTGTAGCATAAAAGAGAACTTGCTAAAAAAGCTTCCATCGCTAGTCCCTTCTTGTGGATCACGACCCGCATAGCCACTTGTTATAGCGGTAGTATTGAGCACCTTGCACTCCTTGTTCTTAAGTTCTAAAATTCTGTATTTTTATGTGCAGGTTCAAACTTAATCAAGATCGATGTGAAATATGAACTCATATTAGGATTGAAAGAATTGTTATTATTGAATTCTATTTCACAAACAATCACAAACAAAAAGAAAAAACAAACAAACAAACAAAAAGGCAGAAAAAGTCAAAACCAAGCCTATACTAAGGTTGACCTAGACCTAGACGACTCCTAACTGGTCGCTTATCCGGAGGAAGTTGTTGCTTGAATCCGACCACAAGCTAATCGGTAAGGTAGGGGCAAAATACGGTGAGAGGTATCCGTGCATAAGCAACGGGCCTTAATTATGCCAAATCACGGTATCTTTGAGGCGTAACCTCTTAATCCCCAACCTTAGACACCGATTTCACAAGAGTAAGATTTAAAACAAGTTCCACCCTTAGTCAATCTCTTAATGAGTCTGAGATGTCCCTAGAGGCCAATGTCTATCAATTTTTTATTAAGGCTTGGGTTGTGTGAGTGGGCAGGTAGTTTTTTGGGATAAGGAAAGGTAATAACTTTCCCACCTTATCTTGTATTGGGTTATGCCTTAAGTTCAATTAGTACAAGTGGGCAATATAGATAAGAATATAATACAAAGCAAGTAAATCATCTACATGTTTGTCCTATGCTATATGCAATGCCATATTTACACCTCAGTCCAGATCACAATAATAGAATAAAATACAGTATATTGGAATTGAAATGACACGTGCCTATATGCAAATGTCTAAATCATTTTAAAAGCGTCCACTTACTATATTTTAGTTCTTTAATTATTGCAATATGTAGGCAATCAAAGTATGAAAATTAAAGTACAAGTTCACTAGCTATTACAATATGCACATCCCAGCAAAACAAGAGACAAATTTGACACAAAATAGCTGCGGAACCACGACTAATGTCACGTTTGCGCGGCTTTTCTGTGGAAGTAGCGTCCCTGCTTTCAAAAGCAGGGAGTCACAATGCTAATGGGTGTTCTGCAATATTAAGCTGCTGTAAAAATTGACCTACACACCAAAACATAGAAGAAAATGTTAACAAAAAACGTGAGTTTAAACCATTCCCATTCCCCCACCACGGTACCAAAATTTGATCGGGTGAAAACCGGCACTTGAAAATATGTATTTTAGAATCAATGAGATTTTGTATGTGTGCTACTGTTCCCTCGATACTTCCGTTATCGCATTGGCTAAACAGGTTGAATCCACAGAGACGAGAGGCGATGAAGCATTAACAGTTCTTATTCACATTGTATGTTGACAAGTTCTTCTTTATTAAAGAATGAAAAAAAAAAGGAAAGAAAAGAAATGCAGAAGTGATAGGTAGAGAAGGCGATGAAAACGTTGAAGCGAAAGCAATAAAGAAGAGAGTTTAGAAATAGGTAAAAGAAAAACAAGAATGAATAAATGAAGTAAAACAAGAAGAGAAAAGTATGGTGGAGTGATTGAGAAAATGATTTTAAAAACAAAATAAAAGAAATGAAGAAGATGAAAACATAGGTGAACTAAGAGAGTGATGGAAACAATAATAGAAAAATGATAAAAAGATTTTGAAAATGATTTTTAAAAAAAAGTAAAGAAAAGAAGGAAAACGATGAAAGAAAACTCATGGTTATACTAATTACTCCACTAACCATGCTAACCTCTTAGTGATAGTTGCCTCACATAGATCCTTGACCATCACTAATTCTTGGCTTTAAGAGACGATACAAAGTATGGCTCATAAGATTATTCTTTCACATTCAAATACATCCATTGCACACAACAAGGTGCAAAGTACTATTAGGTCATCAAAACTAAGTAGAGGTAAGCATGAAATAAAGAAGACATTGCAAGTTAGTTTGTTAATGGGTTAGATGTTAGAATGTTAGAATGTTAGAATCCATCATCATAAACCATCAATGGCTCTTACAAGAGTAAGGCCTTGTAGATGCTATTAGATTCATGTGGATTATCAAGTAAGTGGTTAACTAGTTAACGATTAGTAGTTAGAATGTCATGAGAAGAAAAACTAGCTAAGCATTATGTAGAAGATGGAGAAGATTAAAATAGAGAAGAAAAGGAGACACCTTTATATAGATTGTCATTCTCTATTACATCAATATCTCTCTCTCCAGAATCTACTCAACCCTACTACAAGATCTAATAAAGAAAGAACAATACAAAATAAAAGAAGAAGAAGAACTATACTAGCCTACACTAAAGAGAAGAAACCCTAATTCTCACTGCTCAACCTCATCTCTGGTCCAAAACATGCATATTTATAGGCAGAAGAAAGATTTGGAAGGCGATAAGAGGCCACACATTAAAGATCGACGCGTGGACCCACTAAAATGTCACGTTTCCTCGGCATTCCTCGACAATACCAAGGACTTAGGTCCCTAGTTTTAGCTGGTGGGTTCGTCTGATCTCGAGAAGCTTTTATATGGTCTTGGATTTGGGTATTTGAATCCGTATTTTCATCAAATTCGCGCTCAACTTTTAGATCCAATGTATCTCTAAAAGCTCTCTAGCTTGGCCTCCAAGTAATGAGATTTAATTACCCGAAATTGGGTTTAATTAGGCTCTTATTCCAACTTTGCCCTTGAACTCTTGATTATCTGCAAAATAGACCAAAACACGGTTGAGAAGCATTATTTTAATCATAAATCAGTAGGGAAATGCAATGTAATGATGCAAAATTGTAGACTAATCAGCATAATATCTCTAAATCATTGTAAACGTAACCATAAATTGAAGTCCATCAGTTTTTTCCTTACCCGATATAAGTTATCATTTTTACAGTTTATTATGATTATCAGTATACAAGAATGAGCGGGAGCATGTCAAAAGTATAAAGAGTGCAAGAGTAATGGAATATATCAGGATATCAGTTGTTACTTATAATGTGATAATCATGAGTCGAGTGCTAACATAGTAGTTGTTAGGTGTCAAGTAATAACACGATAAGTGTTAACACATCAAGTGAAAACATGACAAATGATAAGCAAAGCAGATATTAACTGTCACATAACACAATAAGAGAAAATGGTATCGATACATGAGATCGGTACGAATACCGAAAAATATACAATTTTTGAAGAATAGTATAAGTAAAGATTTTAAACTCTTCACAACCATTAATAAAAGAATCAATTAAAGCACGCAAGTGGGTAAGCAAGCAAGTGAACATCAAAGCGGAGCTAAGCAAAGCTGGAGTGAAGCTAACGTACAACACGATATGCCATCACGCTCGGCGTGATTACCGCTCGTGGCACAACTAAACGTATATGGCATAGCGAGCATATGAACGCTATGCTACAGCACGTGACGAAGCGCGCTCATGGAGTAACTATGCTCGAACAGAGTTAGTTGTAGAGTGCTAAAATACTAAGTTCACCTACCACGCGTAGCGTAAAGAAAGTCCAGTTGACGTTAATAAATCTCAGAGAGGTTAAATCAGGAGGCTATGGTATAGAACTGCAGAGCGATTAAGACCGAGGCCGGAGTACTTGCATAATATATTAATACCATATAAACACACATAAATAATAATAACAACAAGCAAGAGAACTGCCAAGCGGCTAAGCCCGGAGGCTGATTAAGCGACAGTATAGCTAAGCCATACCTGATAAGGATGGCAGTTACGCTTTGCTCACAGCCGCACAGTGTAGCTAGTAAAACTTAGAAGGTTTAAGTCTGAAAACTGTGCTAAGCGAGAGCATAGCTAAGCTGTGCCTGACAAGGATGGCAATTACGCTCTGCTCGCAGCCACATGGTATTGCTAAGCTCCTGACGAAGCTAGAAAACTGAGGGGATTTAGGCCCGTAAGCTGTAGTAAAATCACAGAGCGACCATGAAGGGTCAGCCAAGCACAGCAATAGAACAATACACAAGCAATATATATATAAGTGCTATTAAAAACATTCAATACACTGATACAAATCCATCACACCGGTACAAATACACATGTCCATAGAGTACAATTATACACCCACGCTAATACAAATACAGCGATCCATAATAAATACAATACGAAATACAAAATACTTATCGAAGTGGGGTACCCAATAAAGCGAGAACACATGCCTAAAATCTTTTGAATACATGATCGGAGGGAAACCACGCACGAAAGGTGTATGTTTTGAAATCACAAGTTAAAAGTGTATGCTTTAGCTTCCTCGATACTTCCATTATAGCATAGAGACTAAACGAGTCGAGTCCACAAGGACAGAAAGCGATAAAAGCTTTACTGGTCTATTCACATGTGTGTTAACAGTTTTTCTATGTTTTAAAGAATGAAAAGAAAAGAAAACAAAGAATAGAAAGAGAAGTGTACAGTGGAAACAAAGATAGAAACATTAAAGAAAAGATATTTGTGATTTTTAAATTATTTCTAAAACAAAATAAAAAGGAAAGAAAACTCATGGCTACTAACTACAAATGGCTCTACTAATCATGCTAACCTCATGGTGATAGTTACCTCACATGTATCCTTGGCCATCACTAGTCCTTGGTTCAAGAGCATTCAAAGCATGACCCATAAGATAACTCATCACATCCAAACTCAACAAACAAGTGCAAACTACACTTAAACCATCAAAACTAAACAAGAGCAAGCATGGAATAAAGTAATGTTAGCTTGTTCGAGAGTTAGAATGTTAGAGTATTAGAATCCATCATCATGAGCCATCAATGGCTCTTGCAAGAGGAAGCCCAAGTAGAGGCTATTAGATTCATGTGAATTATCAAGTATGGAGTAAGCAAGTTAGTGGTTGGTAGTTAGTTACCATGAGAGAAAATTAGCTAAGCATGTAAACAGAGTTAGAGAGAAGAAAACAAGGAGAGATAAAGAGAGAACCTTTCATAGATTATCATCTTTCATTACAAGAACTCTTATTTTCATCCTATGTACTACTCTCTTCCCTATTACAAGATCTACAAGAAATGAAAAATATAAAAGAGGAAGAAGAACAACTAATCTAAACTAAAAAAAGAAATTACTCTAAAAACTATATACATTGAGAAGAAACAATTCTAAAAACCTCCTCTCCTGAGCTCTGAAAATCTTAGGGTATTTATAGGTCGGGGGGCACCAGGAGGGTGTCACGGGGCAGCGTGTCGAATCTCGACACGTGACTCCATGGTACGGCCATGAAAACACGGCCAGGGCCACATTTTCGCGGTCGTACAGGCGCCGTGCGTGCCGCACCTTCTGTCACGTCATGTTGGTTTTCTCCTCTATCAGATGTAGCCCCTGGTTTCTGGATATGGGCACCTGGTTTTGACAGAAGCCCCTTCCAAAGTCAATGGCTCTATTTGTAGGCTTTAAATTACCAAATAAATGGGATTTTTGGGCTTCTTCTTCTTTTCATGCCATGAACCTAGAAACATACAAGAGAGGTGTTATTAACAGAATTTAATATTAAATAAATGTGAAGATGTGGTATGAAATATGCATATTTAGAGACTAACTACACCCCCACACTTATCTTTTGCTCGTCCCGAGCAAAACAAAAAAACCAACAAAATTATTGCACCACTTTAGTAGTGACGTGATTGCACTGAACATGTGCAACAAGCCGTTAAACATTTAGGTTTTCTTTAAGGAGAAGTTTTATCTCCTGAGGATTTTCAGCGGATTACACTCATAAAATCCATAAAGAAAGAAATCAAATGTTAGTGTTTTAAAAATACATTTTGAAATAGAGAAAAGTGTTAAAATATTTTTGCGAAAATTTAAGTGATCCAAGATCATAGGTTAACCAGAAATTATTCTTCCTTAAACTAAGTCTAAACGAAAAATCTCGTTATAAATTAAATGTAAGAATTTAAAATTGTTAGAAAGTGAATGGTCTTATTTAAAAAATTATCCCCACCTAATTTTCGATTTTCAAAAAAAAATTTTGAGTTATTTTGTTCAACACCTTTGTCAAATAATGAAGTATGATTTTGAAAGATAATTGATTTGGACTCAATTAGAATAGGAAAAAAGTCGATACCGACTCGAAAATTTGACCCAGATCAAGTTGAGATTCAAAGTGGGAGTCGAAATTGGTTCAAAATGGGGTCCAAACAAAAGAATTGATGTTCATGCACTTTCTCCATCATTGAAGTGTGATCACAAGATATTGGTGATTCAATTTCACAGTGTATTGGTACAGGATTCAATGTTGACTCCAGAATATGAAAAAAATCTAGCAAAGATACCAGAATTATTATTGAATCAAAAAGTGAAATAGAATTACCAACTTAAGGTTTGGGATCACATTCATGTTCAATTTCAGGAAAGGGATGACTTGCCAGAATGTCAATGTGACTTTCAAAACTGGAGTTTGGTCAAGTTCAAATGTGTGTACTGAAATTGAATTTTGGTTTCCAAAATAACACGATTCTTGGGTCTAATCAATAGTGTTAGGGATATAAGGATTGGTTAAAAGTTGACAAGAAAGACTTTCCTCATTCTCATTGATCAATTCACTTATTATTGAATCTAACCTACTGATAGGCCGGGTAACAGAATTTTGAGTCTGAATTATGTTTTTCATACTCTTTGCAATTGGTTCTTCTTAAATAGGTGAGTATGAAAGTTAGTTCTGAAAATTATGGTGAAGTCGTGAGTCCATCAGATTTTGCGATTGTTGCTCGGACTCACGCAAGAGTTCCATATTCATTTTCGGGATGGATGGCTGTTCATTTTAAATCGGTACGACTGAAAAAGATGAGTATGACTCTTGAAAATTTGGTTGAGATGATGAGTCCAACATGTTTTGAAATTATTACGCTATTTCATAAAAGACTTCCAAACTCTTTTCTAGCTCAGATCTTTCTTCAATTAGATGTTCTAGAAAAAAAGTATATGGAGTTTGATGTGGGAAAGATTGTGAATTGAGCAAATTTTGAATTTCTTGTTAGGACTCAAGCATTGCTTCCATACTCTTTGCAAATCGAATTTTTCTTCAGAGGGTGGTTCTAGAAAAGGAGTATAGTAAGCAAAATCGAGGAATGAATATTGTGAAAATTATGGACACAGTGGTTGAAA
The DNA here is from genome assembly GCA_038442645.1 of Agave tequilana. NCBI lineage: Eukaryota > Viridiplantae > Streptophyta > Magnoliopsida > Asparagales > Asparagaceae > Agave > Agave tequilana. The sequence continues at coordinate 57,250 of JAVJIF010015647.1, forward strand.
TTTTGACTCGGGAGATGTGAATCCCCATTGACTCTGTGAAGAGTTGAAATTATTTTGAAAATTATGGTCATAAGATTGGGGGTATGGGTTATATTGATTCGAATAATCCCAATCCGGCCTATATGATTGGTTCATGTTGTATATAGCCGGGTTGGAGTTATCCACATCAAATGAGGTCAGGGTGAAATATGCATTCATATTAGGATTGAAAAAATTGTTGTTGCTGAAATCCATATCACAATTTACAAGAAAGAAAAACAACCAAACAAATAAACAAACAAAGAAAAAGAAAACAAACCTATGCTAGGGTTGACTTAGACCTAGACGACTCTTAACTGGTTAGACTGTCTACGGGGAGTACCTTGTAGAAATCTAACCACAAGTTAATTGGCCAAGTAGGGGTAAGACCAGTGGGAGGTACCCGTGCAAGAGCAATGGGCCTAATTATGCCAAACCACTATTCTTCGAGGTTTCACCTCTCAATCCCCAATCTTAAATACCGATTTGACAAGAGTCAAACTTTAATAACTTCCCCTTAGGTCAATCTCCTAAATGAGTTCAAGATGTCTCTAGGGGCCAACGTCTAGTAAGTTTTATTAAGGCTTGGGTTGTGTGAGTGGGAGATAATTTTTGGGCTAAGGGAGGGTAATGACTTCCTCACCTTATCTTATGTTGGGTTTTTTCCCTTAATTTCAATTCATGCAAGTGTGCAATATAGAAAAGAATGAACACACAAAGCAAGTAAATCACCAACATGTTTGTCCTATGCTATATGCAATGTCATATATACACCTCGGTCCAGATCACAATAACAGAAGAATAAAATATAATATATTGGAATGAAAATTGACACATACCTAAATGCAAATGTCTAACCATTTTAAAACATTCAATTACTACATTTTAGTTCTTAAAATTATTATAGTGCAAAGATAATATAAACAGAAACTAGCAGTAGAATATAGCAATATACAAGAATTTACCCAACAACACAAAAGCAAGTGTGGACTTATGCAATGCTAAAAATTTAACCTGCACACCAAAAACAAAGAAAAAATTAACAAAAACGTGAAATCAAACCGTTCCCATCCTCGGCAAAAGCGCCAAAATTTGATCAGGGAAAAATCGCGCACGAAAGGTGTATAGTTTAAAATCACGAGTTAAAAGTGCGTGCTTTGGCATCCTCGATACTTCTGTTATAGCATAGAGGCTAGACGGGTCGAATCCACAAGGACAGAAAGCAATAGAAGCTTTACCGGTCTATTCACTGTGTGTTAACGGTTCTTTTATGTTTAAAGAATGAAAAGAAAAGAAAGCAAAGAATGAAAAGAAAAGTGTACGGTAGAAACAAAGATAAAAACATTGAAGAGAAGATATTGGTGGGTTTTAAAATTATTTCTAAAACAAAGTAAAAAGGAAAGAAAACTCATGACTACTAACTACTAATGGCTCCACTAACTATGTTAACCTCTTAGTGATAGTTGCCTCACATGTATCCTTAGCCATCGCTAGTCCTTGGTTCAAGAGAATTTCAAAGTATGAACCATAAGATAACTCATCACATTCAAACTCAACAAACAAGTGCAAGCTACACTTAAACTATCAAAACTAAATAAGAGAAAGCATGGAATAAAGTAATGTTAGTTTGTTAGAGAGTTATGAAGTTAGAGTATTAGAATCCATTATCATGAGCCATCAATAGCTCTTGCAAGAGCAAGGCCAAGTAGAGGCTCTTAAATTCATGTGGATTATCAAGTAAGAAGTAAGCAAGTTAGTAGTTAGTAGTTAGTTGCCATGAGAGAAAATTAGCTAAGCATGTAAAAGGAGTTAGAGAGAACAAAACAAGGAGAGATAAAGAGAGAACCTTTCATAGATTGTCACCTTCCATTACAAGAACGCTTGCTTTCATCCTATGTACTACTCTCTTTCCTATTACAAGATCTACAAGAAATGAAAAATACATAAGATGAAGAAGAAGAACAGCTAACTTAAACTAAAGAGAAGAAACTATTTTAAAAATTATATACATGGAGAAGAAACAATCCTAAAAACTTCCTCTCCTGAGCTCTGAAAATCCCAAGGTATTTATAGGCCAGGGGCACTAGGAGGGTGTCACGGGGCCGTGCGTCGAATCTCGATGCGCGGCTCCATGGTACGGCCATGGAAACACGGCAGTGCCGCATTTTCGCGGTCGTACAGGCGCGCGCGGCCTTCTTTCACATAATGTCGGTGTGCTCCCCTGTCAGATGTAGCCCCTAGTTTCTGGATATGGGTACCTGGTTTTGATAGAACCACCTTCCAAAGTCAATGGCCATATGTGTAGGCTTTAAATCACAAAATAAATGAGATTTTTGTCTTCTACTTCATTTCATGTCATGGACCTAGAAACATACAAAAGAGGTTTATTAACAGAATCTAATATTGAATAAATGTGAAGATGTGATATGAAATATGCATATTTAGAGACTAATCAATACACTGTGAAATCTTCGAGCTCCAAATAACCAATGCGCGTGTAAGTCAAATATATATATATATATATATATATATATATATATATATATATATATATATATATATATATTGTTGGCCCAGAGGCCTTCCACTCTAGTTTTGATAATGATTAACTCATGTAGTTATGTTTACTAATAATCTTGTGATATTATGTTTCAGATATTTAATCAAGATGTTAGTAAGTGATTAGCTTCAACAAAGGTGTTTTGGAGCTTTTCAGATGGTGATTCAAGAGCCCGAGCGTCAAAGTTCATACCTAGCACTCGTTGGAGTCAAGCTCGGTGGATCACGGTTTGGATCGAGTCGACTTGAAGACGGAGTTCATCAAGAAGACCTCGGTACATAGTTTAGTTTTTATTTTAGATCCATGTGTAAAGATTAGATAGTGTGATATGCTCAAGTTCACAACACACACACGTTTCATGTTTTGGACAATGGTTTTTCGGTTTTTAGTTTAACCGATCTTGGTTTTCATGAATAGATTGAATCAATACAAGTTTACATGGTTTAATGTATATTAGATATGTTCTATATACATGTATGCTTCAACTACTTTTACAAACTTAGTTTGATAGTCTATTTCATGAGTTTGGAGTTTTGGTATTTAAACAAAACGTATTTTCGGATTTAATGTCAAAAACAATGATATATATATATCTTTTATGTATATTGGATTATATCCATATACTACATGCATAAATGTTATCTCATGTCATGTTTTTTTATTTGGATGAGTTTTGGACAAAACGAATTTTCAATTCAAAAATCTAAGTTTTGGAAAATACGGGTTTGGTTTTCAGCAAAATTTCCATAACACAAAAAGAGTTCAAAATGTTTGTAACTTAGTTTGATTTTTACTCAAACAAGTTTGTATTTCAAAGATCATATAAGAACTTATTTTTGTGAATTTTTTGAGATTTTATGGGATTTAATAGGATAATAAAAACCCTAGTTTTCTAATCCCTAGTTGTGTCTGCCAGGCCCTGGCGGTCGACCGTCCGGTCGACCGAAATGGTCGACCAGACGTGAACACAAACATGCACAAGGCCATTGGTTTGGCCGGTCGACCGTGCGGTCGACCGACTGTAGTATCCTTACTTTCGGGTAAGGATAGTCGACCAGGCGGTCGACCGGAGTTTGACAACGGTCAAATTTCGACCGTTGGCCGGTCGACCGGCCAGTCGACCGGTTGGTCAATTCTGACCATAATTGCTGCAAATGGCTATAAATTGGGTTTCTTTAATAGTTTTAACCAAGAATTTTGAGAGCTTATTTTCTGATCATACTAGTGTTTTTGTAGCAATCAAAAAGAAGTTTTAGGCTTTAAAGTTTACATTTGATTTGGTGTTTTTCTAGGGTTTGAAAAATCAAAGAAAAGTGATTTTGGAAAAAGTATTTTTAGTTCAACTTCTTCATCCTTATTTCTAGTTTTTCCTAACGATTTTCTTTGAGTATTTATTTTCCATTCCTTTGTTTTTCTCACACTTGAGCTAACTATTCTATCCTATCTATTAGGATCTTTGTTTTGTGAGAAAGAATTGGTTTGTGGTCTTTTGATCACTAAGTTGTAAACCCTCCTACTTTGTGTTATCCCTCTTGTGTAGAGGTTGATTTTGCAGTGGTGGCTTTGTGCCCTATCCCTCTAGTGAGAGGTTGATTAGTTGTTGGCTTTGTGCCTATCCCTCATTTGTGAGGTTGATTGTGTTTTGTGGTAGCTTTGTGCCTAACCTCTAAGTATAGAGGTTGTGTTTGTAAAGAGAGGAGCTGTGTACTCCCGGTTATTGTATTGCCCCAAATCCTCAGTGGAGGTTCCCTGTGTGGGAGTCCTGTGTGGACAAGTTAGTAGATTGAAAATCCTTCTGTGTGAAGGTGGGGACGTAGAGCTGGGTGCTCGAACCTCGAAACATATCCGTGTGTTAGCGATTGATCTACTTTCTCTATACTCTCTATTACTTTGTGCCTTGCATCATTCATATTGTCATATCATATATTATATGCTTGGCTTGTTTGTATGTGCCTCATTTATATTTAATCACGAGAGCTTCATATAGCACCTCAACTCTTATTTAGAGAAATCAAGAGGAGTTAGTCCAGAGCCCTTCACCGGGAATTCGGCTACACTCGTTGGTTGCATTAAGTGTTGTTGCAATTAAGTTTTAATTTTCGCATTTAGTTCATTAGATTAGCCGTACACCTATTCACCCCCCCTCTAGGTGTACTTTCAATTGGTATCAGAGCCTACGCTCCTGATATAAGGTCTAACCACGTAGGAGTGTGATCTTGGTTTTGCTAATCTACATTTGCATTTGTATTTGCACACATATTGTTTGCACTCATGGATGTCTCTCTCATGTTTGATATCTCTAGACTTGATATATGGAAGGTTCTGGTGAGTTGTCATTTAAGAACCCTAGGTTATAGAGTTTATCTTGCCATTACCAAGGAATCCTACCTTAGTGATAGCAGGCATATAGAGGCCAATGCACTAGCCCTAAAGGCACTTAGAGCATCTCTTGATAAAGAATATTTACATGTGTTTTCTCAATATGAGTCCGCTTTTGTAGTATGGAGCATTTTGACATCCCCGAGCTACCAATGCTTATCGATAAGAAGAGGAGATCTAGGAGAGACAAGTCCGATGAACGTTGCTTCATGGTCCAAGGGAATGACTCCCTTGAGGTACAATCGGAAACTCAACTAGATGCTAGCACTAGTTCCTATTGCAATGAGTGTTTAGAGGCACAAGCCATGAATGATGAACTTGCTAAAAATTGTGAAAATTTGATTTCTAAATACAAACTTTTGTAAAAGGATAATCTTATTTTAAAAGAAGTAAATAAAAATTTATCTTCTAGACATGAGATTGCTTTACAAGAGAAGGTTGAGTTTTCAAATGAGTGTGACTCCTTAAAAACCCAACTTGAACTTGTTTTAAATGAAAACAAGATTTTTAAAAATAAAAATGATTGCAAAGAAGTTTGAAGAAAAATGAGTCTTTAACTTCAAAACTTGATTTCGTTGTAAAAGAGAATGATTTCTTGAAAATAAAAATTGCTTCTATTTCAAAGGAATTGGAAATTGTTTTAGAGAAAAATGTTTCTTTAAAAAATGATATAGACTCTCATGTTCGCCATGCTAGTGTAGCTTCACATTCTACCTCACCTATTGCATGCACCTCTTCTCCCATAATTGAAAATGATATATCTATGCTTAAGGAGAGTATTGATTGTTTGGGCTCCACTTTGAGCCAATATGCTTTGAACCATACACGTTTGAAATCTATGTTTCGAAAGAAACAAGTTCCATCTTTACATGCACACCATCCACGGCATACACATGCTTCCCACGTTCATGTACACAACACTATGTATGCTCATGTGTACACTTGTACACATTGTGGACGTAAGGGCCACCTTGCTAAGTTTTGCTATGATTGTATACATGATTCAAATTTAGCAACTAAATTTGTTTAGGTTAGGAAAGGAACTAACCCCATGGACCCAAAAGAGTTTGGGTACCAAAGACCACCCCTATGCTATTTGATGTAGGTGTGGGCTCTCGCATGACGTGAGAGTGATAGTGCCTTGAAGTGGATGCGTTCCGAGCTTAAAGAGGACAATTTGGATGCATCACTTTCAAGGGGAGTTTGGTGGGAAGACCACCTTGTTTTGGAGACATGGAGAGTTGCCCTCATGATTTTGGTAACTATCCCTTACTCCTCATTTCTGTTTGCATGCTTTTAGATCATTCATTTATAGCATGTTTTGTTTAATGTTCATTATGCCATATGCCATGTTTAGTAGATTAGTGATATACATGATTAGTATTTGAGACACCCATGTTTATATGGATTTATATTTAGTGTTCTCACTTTAGTTTATCTAATGTGTATGTCCTGAATCTAATGCATGTGCATATACATAAATGATCATATGGATGTTTATGATTTTGTTTTGATTTCTATGCTTCATGTTTGACTACATGTTTAGATGTTAGTTTTCATTAAAACTAGGATATATACTTGTACATGTAGTAAGCCACAAATAGACTATTATATGTTTGTGCTTGAAAGCTCATTTGTACTCATTAGATGTACTAGTATAGTCTAGTTTTGATGATTCATACATTTGACTTGTATTCCCATTTTGTACATGTTTTTATATTTGTATTTTAACTTCATATATATGTTCATCTTGTCTAAACTATTAGCTATACATATACATCCTTGAGCCACTTGCCTTCATGCATAAACTTTTGTGGACTCATTATGTTTGGATATGTACGTATACTTTAGTTTGTACATGACATACATATACCTTGAAGGATTCTAGTTTTGATGACTTTCTTGTGTTTCATGTTTTAAGGATTTCTTATTGAGCTTATTGCCTATTTTCATGACTATGTTCTTCACACAAAACTTGTACATTCACATTATTTGAGGTTTTCTCATGATTTTTTTCATGAGTCCTATATGAACTTTATATCTTTTGAGTGTCAATTATTGAGTGATTTTCATGTTTCATGAAATATATTTTTGTTTATTCCTTACTTGAAGGATTTCGTACTAGTTTACAAATTTTTATATAACTAGTTCGTATTCTTCATTATGGTAGAGTTTTCAAACATACTATATTTTCAAACCTATTTTTGAAAACCCCTACCCGTCCAAGGGCGGTTGGTTAGGCGACCATGCCTTGTATGCTTATTATTGAAAATCTTGTTTAAACATGTGCATGAAATAGGTGGTAGGTAATATGAGTTATACACTTGATCATATTATGTTTTCAATTGGTATCATTGGATCGTTTCAATTGGTATCAATATTGACATTCTTTTTGTATACTCATATATATGTTTTTTATATATATATGCTTACTCTTCATATAGTATCAATTTCGATTGATATTTAATTATTCTATACATATATATATATATGTTTTATTTGTGCTTACTATATATCTATATCTTTGAGCACAAATTTTTGTTATGCTAAGCTTGATTACTTCAATATATATCATATTTCAATTGATTAGTTTTCAATTGGTATCCTAATACAAGCTTATGCATCATTTTATTTGGTATTTTATAAAGGGGAGAAAATTCGTATTTCATCTTTCAATTGGTATTTTGTTTATCTTTGGTATTCTACTCCCACACTTTATGATGAAGAATGATTTAAAAATTAATATTAATTTTAATTTGATATCATATGCTCAAAATGAAAAATATCTTACAATTGGTAATAAAGTTTTTCTTTCAATTGGTATCTAATATGTTTTCATTTTGGTATCAAAATTTTGATTGGTTTCTTAAGTTTTGTTTTCAATGCCTCATTTACTTTCAATTGGTATTCCTAAAATTTTTATTGGTTTACCTATGTGTTCACTTACATTTGGTATCATGATGCACTATATTGATATATTTTTTTTAATTGTATCATAATGTATTGTTTTCTTTGACCCCTTTGTTGATGATTGACAAAAAGGGGAGAGGTATTTGAGTTTATATGCATGTTTTTATATTGGTATCAAGAGATTTGTTTTATGTTTTGTTGATATTGGTATCTAGAGCATGATTACTAGTATCTAGAAACATAGTTTGTTTTTTATTGATATCAAGAGCATTATTTAAAAGAACATGTTTATGAGAAGAAGAAATAATTTATTTTGGTATTTTGGTATCAAGAGCTTGTTTTATGCATGACTGATGCATTTCATGTTTGGTATCAAGAGCATGTTTTTTTATTTGGTATCAAAAGCATATTCATTTTATTGTTTTATGCATGTCTATGCATATTCATATTTAATATTCATTACATATATTTATTGTTTATTGCTATGCATGAGTTAAGGAGGAGCTTCTTTGATGCTTAACTTTAATCCATTCATATATAACTCCATGAGTTTTGTCATCATCAAAAGGGGGAGATTGTTGGCCCAGAGGCCTTCCACTCTAGTTTTGATGATGATTAACTCATGTAGTTATGTTTACTAATAATCTTGTGATATTGAGTTTCAGATATTTAATCAAGATGTTAGTAAGTAATTAGCTTCAACAAAGGTGTTTTGGAGCTTTTTAGATGGTGATTCAAGAGCCCGAGCGTCAAAGTTCATACCTAGCACTCGTTGGAGTCAAGCTCGGTGAATCATGGTTTGGATCGAGGCGACTTGAAGACGGAGTTCATCAAGAAGACCTCGGTACATAGTTTAGTTTTTATTTTAGATCCATGTGTAAAGATTAGATAGTGTGATATGCTCAAGTTCACAACACACACACGTTTCATGTTTTGGATATTGGTTTTCGATTTTTAGTTTAACCGATCTTGATTTTCATGAATAGATTGAATCAATACAAGTTTACATGGTTTAATGCATATTAGATATGTTCTATATACATGTATGCTTCAACTACTTATACAAACTTAGTTTGATAGTCTATTTCATGAGTTTGGAGTTTTGGTATTTAAACAAAACGTATTTTCGGATTTAATGTCAAAAATAATGATATATATATCTTTTATGTATATTGGATTATATCCATATACTACATGCATAAATATTGTTTCATATCATGTTTTTGTACTTGGATGAGTTTTGGACAAAACGAATTTTCAATTCAAAAATTCAAGTTTTGAAAAATACGGGTTTTGGTTTTCGGCAAAATTTTCATAACACAAAAAGAGTTCAAAATATTTGTAACTTGATTTGATTTTTACTCAAACAAGTTTGTATGTCAAAGATCATACAAGAACTTATTTTTGTGAATTTTTTGAGATTTTATGGGATTTAATAGGATAATAAAATCTCTAGTTTTCTAATCCCTAGTTGTGTCTGCCAGGCCCTGGCGGTCGATCGTCCGGTCGACCGGACCAGGAGTCGGTCGACCGAAACGGTCGACCGGACGTGCACACAAATGTACACAAGGCCATTTGGTTTAGCCGGTTGACCGACTGTAGTATCCTTACTCTCGGGTAAGGACGGTCGACCGGGCGGTCGACCGGAGTTTGGCAACGGTGAAATTTTGACCGTTGGCCGGTCGACCGGCCGGTCGACCGGATGGTCAATTCTGACCATAATTGCTTCCAACGGCTAGTTTTTCAAATGGCTATAAATTGGGTTTTCTCTTAATAGTTTTGACCAAGAATTTTGAGAGCTTATTTTCTGATCTTACTAGTGATTTTGTAGCAATCAAAAAGAAGTTTTGGGCTTTAAAGCTTACATTTGATTTGGGGTTTTTCTAGGTTTTGGAAAATCAAAGAAAAGTGATTTTGGAAAAAGTGTTTTTGCTTCAACTTCTTCATCCTTATTTCTAGTTTTTTTCAAGGATTTTCTTTGAGTATTTATTTTCTATTCCTTTGTTTTTTCTCACACTTGAGCTTATTATTCTATCCTATCTATTAGGATCCTTGTTTTGTGAGAAAGAATTAGTTTGTGGTCTTTTGATCACTAAGTTGTAAACCCTCCTACTTTGTGTTATCCCTCTTGTGTAGAGGTTGATTTTGGAGTGGTGGCTTTGTGCCCTATCCCTCTAGTGAGAGGTTGATTAGTTGTTGGCGTTGTGCTCATCCCTCATTTGTGAGGTTGATTGAGTTTTGTGGTGGCTTTGTGCCTAACCTCTAAGTGTAGAGGTTGTGTTTGTAAAGAGAGGAGTTGTGTACTCTCGATTATTGTATTGCCCCAAATCCTCAGTGGAGGTTCCCTGTGTGGGAGTCTTGTGTGGACAAGTTAGTGGATTGGAAATCCTTCTGTGTGAAGGCGGGGACGTAGAGCTGGGTGCTCGAACCTCGAAACATATCCGTGTGTTAGCTATTGATTCACTTTCTCTATAGTCTCTCTCTATTACTTTGTGCCATGCATCATTCATATTGTCATATCATATATTATATGCTTGGCTTGTTTGTGTGTGCCTCACTTGTGTTTAACCACGAGTGCTTCATATAGCACCTCAACTCTTATTCAGAGGAATCAAGAGGAGTTAGTCCATAGCCCTTTACCGGGAATTTGGCTACACTCGTTGGTTGCATTAAGTATTGTTGCAATTAAGTTTTAATTTTCGCATTAGTTCATTAGATTAGCCGTACACCTATTCACCCTATCCTCTAGGTGTACTTTCAATTGGTATCAGAGCCTACGCTCTTGATATTAGGTTTAACCACCTAGGAGTGTGATCTTGGTTTTGCTAATCTACATTTGCATTTGCATTTGCATTTGCACACATATTGTTTGCACTCATGGATGTCTCTCCCATGTTTGATATCTCTAAACTTGATATATGGAAGGATCTGATGAGTTGTCATTTAAAAACCTAGGTTATAGAGTTTACCTTGTCATTGCCAAGGAATCCTACCTTAGTGATAGCAGGCATATAAAGGCCAATGCACTAGCCCTAGAGACACTTAGAGTATCTCTTGATAAAGAATATTTACATGTGTTTTCTCACTATGAGTCCGCTTTTGCAGTATGGAGCATTTTGACATCTCCGGAGCTACCAACGCTTATCATAAAAGAGGAGATATAGGAGAGACAAGTCCGATGAACGTTGCTTCATGGTCCAAGGGAATGACTCCCTTGAGGTACAATCGGAAACTCAAGTAGATGCTAGCACTAGTTCCTATTACAATGAGTGTTTAGAGGCACAAGCCATGAATGATGAACTTGCTAAAAATTGTGAAAATTTGATTTCTAAATACAAACTTTTGAAAAAGGATAATCTTGTTTTAAAAGAAGTAAATAAAAATTTATCTTCTAAACTTGAGATTGCTTTATAAGAGAAGGTTGAGTTTTCAAATGAGTGTGACTCCTTGAAACCCAACTTGAACTTGTTTTAAATGAAAACAAGATTTTAAAAAATAAAAATGATTGCAAAGAAGTTTTGAAGAAAAATGAGTCTTTAACTTCAAAAATTGATTTCGTTGTAAAAGAGAATGATTCCTTGAAAATAAAATTGCTTCTATTTCAAAGGAATTGGAAATTGTTTTAAAGAAAAATGTTTCTTTAAAAAATGATATAGACTCTCATGTTTGCCACGCTAGTGTAGCTTCACATTCTAGCTCACCTCTTCCATGCACCTCTTCTTGCATAATTGAAAATGATATATCTATGCTTAAGGACAGTGTCATGATATTTGGCAAGGGGAGAAGTAACTCTAACGAGGGAAAATTTTTCTTTTGTTTATGTTAAATCTTCTTATCTTTTTATGTTTGGAATTAAAAAAAAAAAGAAAATGTACATTAGATGCCATCTAAAAAAAAGGAAAATGTACATTTTAGCTAATGGTGTCCTTAAAAAATGATAGAGAAATAGTTATTCTGATATGCCCTGCGAGTTCTTTTAGATGTATCTAAGGTATATATTTCTCTAAAAAAAATTGTGATAATTAAAAAAATACTGAGAAAAGAATGCTGATACAAAGAAACTTTGATAAGAACTTTCATCCTATCAAGATTGTCATACTATTTCAAAAGTTATTTATATTTCAAAAATATGGTCGACCAGAAGACTCTATGAAAAAGTGATTTTTAACAAACAACAATTTAGGCTTGGTTATATTTTGTGAAATTGAAAAAAGATAATTATATTCTTTCCATTCTCAAATAAAAATAAAAAAGGGGGGGGGGGGGGGG